>CALNXI010001450.1:0-25789 GCA_942486025.1 Porites evermanni | reverse complement strand
ATTAAAGCACTGAGGTTACGACAACTTCGAGTTAAACTGATTTCACGGGTTGTCAAAGAGTCCAGCGATTCCCTTTTCCCAGGTGAGCGCCGACTCATTTCGCTTCAATATTCAGAAATGCTCTCGATCTCTTGCCTTTCGCCCGACATGTTTTGCACAGCGTTTAGTCATGCGAAACCTCTACGAAACATCCACGCAGCGCGCGAGGTAACTTTATCCCGATTCTAAAAATAACTCGAGACGAATTACCTGTGGAATAGGATGTGTATGGAGGATGCCTTCTCTGTCCCCTTTATCCTCTCTTGTATCCGTTTATTACAATTTGGTAGTTTTGGCACTTTACTAATCCCAAAAATTCTGCCAAGATCAACAGGATATCTGTCTTTCCAGCTTGTTGCGTTTTTCTAGACTTTTCCAATAGCCTTGACCAGTTTTTGCTTAAAATAATTCAAGTGTTTTGACTGCCACTTAGAGTGGCTAGCCAACCCCCACAGCGACTTGACGTTTCCTAATTATTTTTCAAAAATTAATAAAAACTTTCATTTAATTCACTTTAAGTGTCAATTAAGTAATCTTTCTTGGTTGTAGTCAATAATATATGTTTTGGAGAACGTTTTTATCGACAGTCTTTAACCATTTTTCTGTGTCATGTGTCATTCAGTTTTACCACTGAATTTTCTTTTGATTTATTTGCCTATCGTTTCCAACTTGGTGCAAAACGACAAAAACTAAAAACGGCGTAAATTTGATGTTGCAAAATTCTGACGTAGATAAAAATAGTACTGTGCGAAAACACTGCTAAAGTTGTTTTATTTTTCATTCGCAATATAATGATGATACCATCATGATTTCGTCCATAGACTGAAGTTAGAAGTGGATTGGGTGAAAAATAGTAAATAATAATAACAATAATGATGATGATGATGATGATAATAATAATAATAATAATAATAATAATAAATTTATACTGCACAGTTTTCATCTTTTCATGGAGAGATGATCAACGGCGAATTACTACACCAATGCATAAAATAAAATACCTAAGTAATCAACAAAAGTTGCAACTAAGAGCTAGCCTAAGAAAAAGCCTTACTAAGCAGACGTCTTCATTAAAAAGTTTCAACAGATTCGGCCATTCCAATGTGCAGTGGTAAGCCTATCCAGAGTAAAGGCGCCGAAGCAACAAAAGCAAGATATGCCAAGGTTAATTAAGTTTTTAGAAAGAGTCTGACCCTTGCGATTTCACGTTCTCCTCTGCGCGTAGGATATTCTGCATGGAACTGACTGACTACTCTTACTGAGTCAATCCAATTATGAATGAACGAATCAGCCATGAACATGCTATATAGAAATTATCACAAAATGGTAGTTTTCTGTAGTCCAGGAGCAAGGGGACAGCACGTTTTTGGCAAAGCTCTTAGAGTCGCAAGCGTCAGAATTTTTAAAAATTTGGTTTTTAATCATGTAGTATTTGATTGCTCGGATAAAGAATATATCAGTTTCCCAATAATTTTGTTCACTGGCGTCATAGATATTCTAATCTGCAGAATGCCAGAAAAAATGTGACTTAACGTTTTCTTTGAATTTACAGCAAGTTTAAAATATACGACAATTACACAGAAGGATAAACTTCCTTATATCATTTTCCAACGGAAATTTCAAAATACAGTGGAACCTTTAATTTCAGGGGACACTCTCTGGTTCGAGGTAAGTGTCCGTTTAATAGAGGTGTCCCCTGAATAGAGGTTGGGCTGGTGTTTGTTAATAATCATCCAACAAAGACAACATAAAAATAAATCATCTTCAACTTATCTCTACAACATTATATGTTGAATTCACACAAGTGCAGTACATCGAATTAAGTGTGAGTTCAGGTTGTGAAAGGTGCCATTTTGTGTACACTTAAGGATATGAATCCCTTTTGTGGTCATGCAGTCACGTTTTGAGTGCTAAGGTGTCCCCAGAAAACGTGTTCCTTTCCCCTGAGTAGAGATGTCCGGCCCTGCAATAGAGGCAACAGATACAAAGACTATGTGGACATTTTTCCGGGACTAAATTTTGTGTCCGCTGAAAGAAGGTGTCCCTTAAAGAGAGGTTCCATTGTAAGAGAAACAGAACAGTAAAGAAGAATCTAAATGCCAAACCTTCAATATCTAAAAATTAAAAGTTTTTGTGGATTGCTCGTATGTTTAAGATGGCCGTGTTCCTAAAAGAATAATTAGTAATTAAATTTTACGTGGTTGAATACACAACACAGGAAATTGGATTGTCAGTATATCAGTCTTGATGATAATAAATAATTCACACATTCTCATATTTTTCAACTGGCACTATAAATAAGATATCGCGCGTGATAATATTTTAACGCTAACTGAGTGTTCGTGATGTTTTGAAATTTCTCAAATAGCTTGTCGCCTGGAGGCTTGTGCAACTTTCAGAACTTTCAAAAACATAAGTTAAACCCATTAATCGTTAATTGCACTTGAGGTCGTGCGGTTTCCTATACTCAGGTTTTCGTTTTCACTTTTTATTATTATTATTTCTTATTCCTTGTTTTGAAAGTTTGATTAGCACGCAATGCTTTTTGTGCGCCTCAAGAGATTTTTTCAAGAAGACCGATAAGATGCAAACGTTTTTATCTTCATGGAAAACTGATCATTGCTGAAAGTAGTTTTACACTACTCTGTTGCAGCGTTCAGTACATTTGATGCAGGCTGTTATGCCTTGTTAATCTTTACAATGAGAATGAAAGGAAACACTATTTTTAGCTATCCTATAGATATTTTTATCATTTTTTAAGGCCAAATGATCTCTTTCTATTAATTTTTAATAATGTTTTGTTGTTATTCGCTAATAGCCTAATGACAACGAAGACAAAACAAGGTCTTAATAAGCACCTTTGGGATTTTTCTAAAACCCCTTATTTGGGCGCCAGGTGGGCCACTCGAGGTAGACTATAACATGAAAATGACAACTCATTTGGAGTCAGTGATTCCTTTGTAGTTTGTGCAAAGTCAAAACTTTGTGCTACAAAGCACCTTTAAATGAATTGCAAGAGTCTGCTTGATTCAAATGGCCGGTGTCCTCTTCGTTGACACAGTTTATTCCTGCTGTACAAGGCGGTTCCAACTTTTGAATCTGTGGATCGATGAAATTCCTGAAGTGTTATTTACAATTCAGTGCAATAATAAGCACCACCCTTTTGTGGTATTGTTAATCATGCTGTACAAGGTGGTTCTAACAATTGAGTCTGTAGATGAAATCCTATGGCGTGGCCATTCAAATGAAAGCTACTGAGCAGAACTTTCCTGTGGTACTGTTTATTATGCTGTACAATGTGGTTCTTACTTTTGAGTCTGTGGATGAAATTCTAAAATGTTCTCATCCAAATGAAAGCTATTGAGCAGTACTGTTGCTGTGGTACTCAGTTTCATTTTGCTGTACAAGGTGGTTCTTACTTTTGAGTCTGTGGATGAAATTAATGTTCTCATCCGAATGAAAGCTATTGAGCAGTACTTTTGCTGTGGTACTGTTCATTTTGCTGTACAAGGTGGTTCTTACTTAACGTGAATCTTTGGATGAAATCTTAATTTCTGACCATTCAAATGAAAGCTGTTGAGCAGTACTTTCCAGTGGTACAGTTAATTGTGCTGTATAAGATGAGATCGATTCTTCTTTTCAGTCTGTGAGTAACGTCACGGGTCATGGTGTTTAACCTTCCTCGGAACTCTTTGGGACTGTCTCTCTGTCAACAACGACAACAATTGCAACTTATTTTTAGAATTTCTAATTGCTTTAATAATGGTATTGCCGATTCTCAAAATTATTCAAGAAGGGAATTTTTCCATTTTTCAACTGAACTAGACAAATTAAGAATTACAATCGAATTGTCTTTGTATAGTAAGTTTGTCCTAGTCTTATACCACCAATAAAATAATTTCTTCTTTGATATTCGAGGGCATGAGATGAATTTTTTTACTGTTTTAAAAACGCGTATAATCTTTTGTATCAAAAGAACAATTTATAACCGAATTAAAACAAATTTGCGCTTGAGGTTGCTCCCATCTCTGAGAACAGAAAAAGCAAACCATCGTGTTAGTAGAGGCTTCATATAGAAACAGGTGGAGAAAAGACCCTCGCTTGTTGTTTAAGCTCTTCGGAGTGTTCATGTAAACAAAATAGGCATCGCGTGCTAGATATTTTTAACACGGTTAAAAGATCGGTTCAGACCAAACAGAGCAGTGATGTGTCAGTTGACATGATCGCCCTTTTGAATGAGTAAACACTGGCATTTCCTTTACTTGAATTTCTGACAAGATTTTAATCCTTCCAAATGATGTTTTAAAAGAAAATGTCAACAGATTTTCGACGAAAGAAAACATCCTAAAGTATGTAAACCTTGGTCAGTTTTTGAAAACACTGTCACCCAATTCCAATAACGGGATTGGAGCCAAACCATGCGTTTGCGTGCACGCGACTAATCGGAAATATCGCTTTGTTTTGTTTACTGTATTTCTGGAGAACGTGTTTAAAGGGCGTATAGCAATTCGCTCACTGTGATTCGGGCTACCTGCTACTTAACTGGTCGGTTGCCCTACTCGATAAACCTTCTACAGAAGGCATGCAGGAATTTTGCATAACTGCCCAACCTCATCACGAATGAAATGGGTTATCCCTATTCTTTGTACAGGAAATGAATATCGCATTAGTTAACTGACTCATGGACAGATTACAAGAAATTCTGCCAAGTGTTGTAAGAGTTCTTAATGAAGAAATAATTGTAAAAAGTAAGATATTTCCACTAATTGCTTTCTTTCAATAAGAGTATGAAGAGAGATTTACAAGAGCCAACCAAAAAACCTGTGTAAAAAAAGGTGAAATGTGGACTTCTTGAATTACGCAACAGATACCCCCCAGAACTTGTGTTTTATGGCAAAATAAAAACACAAGGATTATGCTAATCTAAATCTGTTATGTTCTTACACCCACTCTTGACAAACCACCGTTCCTCCCCACGTGCAGGTCGTCACATCCCAGAACTGATACACTGACAAGTTACATCACTCTTGTGGGTGCGGACGTTAGCTTACGCTTCGATCTCACCGAGTCGTACAGGCTCTAGTGAATAGCTGTTCATCCCAAAACCTTTCTGAAAATCTTTAAGGAGGCAGCGTTGCTGAGTGGCCATTGCGTCGGACTCGCAATCCGGCGCTCCTGGGTTTGAGTACCGCTCTGACCACTTGCTGGATTTGCTCTCGGTCTCCGGTCCAGAATTCATTCACCTTAACGACTCACCCATATATATCACTTGCGTCCACCTAATAGACCGAAATGGCTGCTGGATTAATATTCTTTCGTTTTAATTAAATTTAGCCTGACTAGTCTCATTCCTCAGTACAGAATTCAAAAGAATACATTATCTCAGTGGAGGCTAGTCAGGCTTATTTAATTTCAAGTGGTGAAAGCAAGTCGCGCATTCTGTCCGATGGCTTCCAATTCCGGTAATGACATATCTGTATCTGTGATAAACCCCTTTAGACGGAGGAAATACGACATGCGTGGCCAGGAAATAAGGCCACATTTATTCATAAGACCTGGACTACTGAAATAATCTTCTTTGAAATTAACCTAAAACTTCTATAGAAGATCTGCCATTATAATCATTTTTCGTTATGCTTCACTTAATTTTTCCCCCACGTGCCTGCGTTTTGTTCTATTTAACACTAAAGAAGGGGCTATCCCAGAAACATCTTTCTTCTTCACAGCATATTTAGTTCTATCAATGGGTAAGGTAAATTAATTTCGGTTTTGTAGTTATGTGTGCAAAGATGTTTTTAAGCAACAGAAGTCAAGCGGAAGGAGACTTTTTGCATTTTGGGGCAGTGGCTTTGCCCATATTTGGGGGCAGAATGTCTCTATAAGAGTAAAGACACTGAGCAATACAAATTTGGTAGTGTCAAGTCACGTGTTAAAAGGGAAAAATGCCTTATTTCTATTAAAGTGCGTCGCTCAAGAACGCCTTCTGCTTAATCTCCCTAATATTCACTCCCGTTTCTCATTTGTTTGTTTTGTCCACAGTTTATATCAATTATTTGCGGATAAAAGCGTTCGTTTGAAGCAAGCGGTTATCCATCCATTTTCCATGTACTCCAAAAGGACAGAGCCATTAGTGTCCGAGTTCTAAAGGTATGGACTCTTTTAAGTTCATAGTATAGAGAATGAGACTGAGTTGCCCGGTCCTAATTTAAATTAGTTTCGTTAACAAATCAGCTCATAGCTGAGCGGATAGAGCGTTGGAATTGTTATCCGGAGGCTCCGAGGCTGTGGTTTCAATCCCTGCCATGACCGCTAGCCAGATTTGTTCTCGGTAATTCCGAGCTCAACTCTTCGGTCACGCTTTTAATAAGCCAACTGATTTGCCTCCCGCTAGCTGGGATTCTTAACCCTGTGGGCCAACATGGAAACTACTGGTTTACCAGTATTAGTGTTACCTATAAAGTCATTATTATTTTTAGAGTTAATAAAAAAAAACTCTAACGAATAATGGAACTTTACAGTTTTCACGCCAAATTTCATTTAAAGGTAACCGAAACTCTGTTAATAAAATCTGGTCAGGTTGTAATTCAGAAGAAACCACTGCAAACTGCCATAGTTCGGTAATTAAGGGTTGAGGCTGTTTTCCCTTTTTCAAAGCTACATCACCAACATTTATCCAATTTATATCATAACAGAATGTGAAGACTTTATTATATATCAAATTAGTTAATGATATACCTACAAAGACTCAGTGACCTAATCTTTTTATTAATAGTATATGTTAACTATCGACAGATATTTTTATACCTATCACTTAACCCTTTTCTTTCAAGTGAATTTTCACATCCTTTGACTTAAAGCAAGCAGATGATATTTACGTTAGTTTTCGCCATCAAAATCTTGCCCACAGCAAGGATTGGTTCCTACATAACCTTTTTATTTTTAAATCTACACTTAAATGAATACAGAGCTGTATGTGGTTCTTTGCAGCCGAGTTGTCTATCGCACACACGAATTCTCTTCTTTGTCAAACCTTAATTTTTTACCGACGATAAAATGGATATTAAACACCGTTAACTCAGTATAAAACATGTCGTTCGCCACAAAGTTACTCTCGAATGAGGGTACTCCCTTATAGAAGCAACATGGGTTTGTGGGTTTGTCTTGGCTCTTCTTAGCTGATACTAGATGGGTCCAGAAAATGAAAGTTTGGATCTGGGAAGAATAGATATTTTCCAGCCTCGGCTTGAAAGTGGGTAATTTTAAGTTGAGCCTAGAAAGGAGAGTATAGTTTGGTTCGAAATATGAAGAAGGATGTAAAACAGGGGGCTGCGAACTCCGTCGAAAATTTGGCGGTGTAACCGGTCTCTTCTCCGCTCTACCGTGCAACACGCCGTGCATACGTTAACATCAGTACAGTCCAGTACTTCGTGTCCTAAAATCCTTTCCACGAATTACCCACCAACCTTGTGAGTCTCTCTCAATACCTCACTGGTCTTGGTCAGAATAGTCAATTCCGGTGTTCGGCCTCTTGGTGAAGTCTGACATATGATACGGGCGTTGTAGTAAATTATTTACACATTGTCACCCAGGCGTTCTCCACGCACTCATCGCATAAAACGTAGCAACACCAGTTAAAATGGCAACGGCATCTAGACTTAATAGTCATGTGGACCGTATCGTAGCCTCTGTCGCAGCAAAGATTATTACAGTTGTCACTGCCCAAGGAATCCACTTTGCAAACTCTTCCTTTCGTCCCTGGAATGCTCAGCGAGGCATCCTGTCGACAATAGTCAGGAGAAGATTCATAAAATACCAGATCCCTCAGAAACTCGTCACGATGCGCAGCCTTTAACTTACGCTGAAAAGGTCGAAGTTTGCCCCTGTTTCGGTTGCTCACGCGAATTGTTGTAGCAAAGTCATACTTCTCCTTGAGAACTGTCCCAATTTCACCGAAATCAGGGACAGTCTTCCAGCACGTTTTTAGGCTGCATGAGCCGGATACCCCAATACATTTGCACTTGGTTTTCATAAGATCAAGCACTGCCTACAAAAGAAAAAGGAAAGGAAGAAAGTTCAATTCAGAATTATTTCAAGAAATTTCCCATCTAGTAGCGGACAAAGTCAAAATTCAAAACGAAATTACTTGTTGCCACGCGCTGAAAAACAATTTGTCTTGGGTCAAACCACAGCTGAAAAAGTTCGGTATAAATGCTTGTAAATTGAAAATTTTAAATATCTTATCATCGAATCCCCTCAGGGCTTTTCAAGGATAATTTATTACACTGGTTGAGGGACGTTTGCCAGACTGCTTGGAGTGCAGTTTTCAAGTAATAAAGGAATGAGTAATGACGCCTCTTATGTGATTGTGAAAGTGAGATAGACCACCACACCGAACTTGAAGGACATTATTGTGTGGGATCTTTTAAGACCCACAGAATATGTGCAAGACGTGTGAGACGGAGACTACGGTTTATCTTCCCTATCCCAAATTGTCACAAGTTAAGGCTGGGCTCAAAATAGCGATTAATCAAGGGACAATGTCCGGCCAGAATGGCAACGTGACTGCCCAAAAACTTCACTCGACGGTCATATTGACCGGTCTTGCATACTCCCATTCTTGAACACACAGCCAAATCCTCACCTGTAAATCTTAATTAGATTTTTTTGTCTCTGTGTAAAAATACAAATAGAAACTTACACAAGGATTTGTTAACTTTTCTTCCCAGTATTTTGATTGGTGAGAAACCGGACTTGACGGAGCAAAAATTTCTTTGGCCGGTTATCGTGTCCGGCCACCCAAAAATTATTTTGAGCCCTGAAAGGATTTCGTCCATAGGATCTTTACTTTGTTCACTTTTGAAAAGTGGCACAAGGAAGTCGAAGGCTGAGTTAGTAGCTTTCAGTTGAATGCCAACACTATGGGACTTCGTCACTTAAGAGGTAAAGCAATTTTGCAAAGCATGCGTATTAGTTGAACAGGTATTCGGACCGTAGCGGAAGTGAATAAGTAGGGAAGAGGAAAAGAACCCACTGAGACGGAAGTAAATATTCAGGAGTGAGGATTGGAATTTACAGAACTACACCCTCTCCGGCCAACCGCTCCGGCACGATGTTTGCTGTTCATACGTTACCTGATAGCCTTTCGTGTCGGCACGGTACCTTACTATGATTCATTTGCCTGTGCAATGTGATAATGAATATTGAATTCGACTAATTAACTGTTCGACTCATGAATCAACCGTCGATCTTCATCATTTTGGTCGACCCATATTAAATAGGTATTACGTTCGGTATGAAAGGTTCTACATTTAAACTAGGTGCAAGTCTTATTTATTAAAGATTGGGATAGCCTCCAATAGAATTTCGATTGTATTTAAGCGCAAATGCGTTTGAAGCCAACAGTTAGTTTATGCAACATTGTGATAAGCGGTTGTGATAATACCAGGGATGCCCACCGCCGGGTTGTTCAAAGCCGGATAAAGATAACCCAAGGTTAGTGCGAGATTTGAATTCAGATATGAAAGCTTAAGAAAAAAAGTTAGGTTAAATATTTTTGTCTACAATTTGATGACTGGATGCTTTAAAGGAGAAAATATTATCCCAGAAAATGCTTTCAACAAATGAAAAAGAAACCCAGATTTAAATTTAACCCCAGGTTAGCGCTAATCGGCCTTCGAACAACTGGGCCCATGTCTCTCTTTTCGTGTTCTTCTTCTTTGGTGTGGGATTAAAGCGATATACCCAAGCAGCACTTAATTAAAACACATCAAAAGACATTTTCAATCGTTCTAATCAAGCCCGGGGCAATGAGACGATATAATGCGTTGTTTCTCTGACTGAGTTATCTCATAAATATTTTTTAATCCTCCTCTTATGTATTTTAAGAAATTTTAAGTATTCGTTAATCCTACATTATCTCACAGAGTAAACGTAGTTAAAAGATAATACGCGTAAAAGGAACATCTTGGGTGACGAAAGAAGTCAACAAATAGTAATCCTGTAAATATGGTCTTATTATGTAGTTTCCAAGAACTCCTCAAGTTAGTTTGGGAGATTTAGCTGTCACATGCAAATATACTAGAAACGTTTTCGAGATATTCTTCCTTGCGTATTTAAGGGACAAATTATTTACGGTATAATACTAGATTTGATTGACTCAAGATAACACAAGTGTGATGTTTGCGTGTGATACCTGTGAGTCTTTGCTAAATTCCCAACACCTTTGACATACTTGTTTCCTCTAAGATGCCAGGTTATTCTATAACCATTTATGATACATGAATTAAACCGAAAATACCCTTGCCGTGTAGCACGCTCATTATGATGGGGCAAGTTAATTATGAGTTCAATACCAGTTCTGGAAGAGAACAATTTACATAGCTATACCCCTTTTCTTCCAGAACAACCCACTATGTAAAGTACTAGAGTCTCCACCCTCTCCAGACAGTTTAAGCATCTAAACTAAACGTCATTATAGTATGTTTTATTTTCACACCATTAACCCTTTCACTGCCAAATCTAGCCAAAAGTAAATTTCGACCAAATTTCCAACTTCATTGAGAGAAATATTGAAAAACAAATAGCACCATGTGTAAGTACAGGCAGGGAGGTCTCATTTGAATGGTCACATCATAGGATTTCATCCACAGACTTGAAAGTTAGAGTCAACTTACAAAACTCCACCAAGCACTCTGACAGTGAAAGGGTTAAGACGCATTAAGCCTACTTATGGCTTTGTGGTGGAGGATAACCATTTTCTAAAACGTGTTCAAAATTTTAAGGAGTTATTACGTAGAACATAATCATGTTATTTTTGGAAAGCAAACAAACAAGTTCCAAAGTCGCATCAACATCATTATTCCCAAGGATCGGAGAGGGAAAAAGTTCTTCAGAGGGCTATGGGGAGCGAGGTGGGCGGGTGTAGTATTTTAATGAGGGAATCCGAAGCCAGAAAGAAAACGAAATTGCAAGGAGGATACAGAAATAGCCAAACCTTTCACCATGTGAACTTTTTTAAGATTATCTTTGCCGAATTAAATTATTTTCTCTTAGTCTTCCGTTTGGGAATTTTAAACAGTCGTAACAAGATCAAATTTATAAAAGCCTCAGGAAATATCGATATGTGAAAAAGACAGGAGGCAACTAGTCCAATCTTTATTTTTTCCTGATTGAACGAGATTAAATGCATTCCACCCCAGATTAAACTGTTTCACTTGTCGAAAACTAATTAGGCTTTTAAATATGCGGTTTTGCTGTGTTTGTAAAACTAAGAATTTGCCTCTCTCTTTCGTTTATCACCATACAGGACGCTTTTGACATTGTTGATCTTAACAGTGTGCAACACTCGTGTTACATGTAAATTTTGTAGAAGGCATGCATGATTCGCCACAAGTCTCTCGTAGCTTAGTGGTTAGAGTACCCATGACCTATTTGCGGGAGGTGCATGTAATTGGTTCAAAAACGCGGGCTTTTTTTCCCCTTCCTTTTACGCTCGTGTCATGATTTACATATCAAGTTGAAGTGTCTTAATAAATCGCTTGCGTCTTTTGAAAAAAATTCAATAAATCCTTATCTATTTTGGTTGTAAGTTGCTTACGTCCATCTAAAAGTTGAATCTTGCAGATGTGCTTTTCCAAAAGGGTTACCGGTACTCTTTCCCAAATAACCAGTTACCCAATTATAAGGCAACAGTTATCACGTCTACTTAGCTTTTGCGACTGTGTACAATATCCTGTATTGTAACCATTTAACTGAAACCTTCTGCCCAGAACTTCCTCATGATACAATTAGGTTTTCAATTTTTAATATCTGACACTATGAAGTTTCTTTTCTCAATTTTTCTTTTTGTACTCTTGGAATGGGAAAGGGTTAGCCAAGCATTGCTTCAGACTTAAAGTCTCTGGATGTAATCTTTTGGTGTGGCCTGAAACCTTTCTGGAGATACTTTCGCGTTATGTCATCTGTTTGCCATTACTATGAGATATGGAATTTGCTGGTCTTCTAAAATGTCGAGTAAATATATAAAAAAATAATTCCGTTATTTACTCTCTGCAGTATTTATAGCACTAATGCTAGTGGGGTCGAAAACTTAAAAAACTTAACAGGAAGTCCAGCGCTCTAACCACTCGGCCACGCTGCCTCCAGCTTGGAAATGAAATTGGTTGCTACATGGGGGATTGAAAAGGAAATGGAATTTTGCCAAAAAGAAAGATGTAAACCACAGAGAGGGTGAATAGTCCTGATAAACTTGCGTTGTTAACTTTGACAAACATTTATACCTTCAAGAGCATAATGATAAGTGAGTTTTAGTTTTTGAAATAAGCCAGGTTTTGGAGAATTAGTAACTTTAAGATGCTTTGGTCAATTGCTGAGTTGTTGTAATCCCGAATTAATGGATCTTTTAATAATGGCAATACGCGATCTTATTCACTTTACTGTAGATAAAGCACTTGAATGTATTCATGTCTGCCTCTTTGTCTCTTTTAAGCCTCTATTCAAAGATTTTAGAGGCCTTACTGACTATAACTGCTTGCTTCCGATCACTAAAGCGATTGAACATGGTTGCAGACTGATCCTCCTTTAAAAGCGTTACCATACATGCGATGCCTTGTATTCCCAAAAAATCGAAGGTAGAGCTCGATCGTGTGATCTCTTACTTCGCAAGTGATTTTATAAGTAATGGATCTTTCAATACTTCTTCATTCTTCAGTGGTGACATCGACCATTTCACTTAGCTGTAAACAAAGCACTTGAATGTGTTCATGCCAGTCTGTGTATAGTCTCTTCATGTTTAGCGATGTCTGGCCAGAAATCAGATTAATTATGGTTGCAAATTATTTTCAATAAGTATTTGATACCATCTATTCCTTTAAAGAGTCTCTTTAGTTGTTTCTCTTTTAATTGGTAAACTGGAGTTTTGCAAGAGAAGGGAGTGTTTGATCGCAGCTCAAATGATTAATAGTCCTTGAGCACTGAAATTCAAATAAAGCGTTCTAACGGAAATAAGGATCCGACTTTGGAACCTCGTTCACAGTATCGATAAGTGTGAGAACTGGATGTATCTTTTTTACAAAATGAGCATTTAAAAGAGATAATTTTTAAACAGCAGTCATAATTTGTAAAGCAACTCAATCATGCCATTATCAAATTTTCAAAGGAGAAGATTTTCTGAATTAAATAAGGGCCTACTGTACTTTTTTTCGCCTTAACTTTCTTTTGCAACAGAAAAACAAGTATAACTCAGCTGAGACCAGCCAAACAAACAAGTCCACCAGGTATTTGCCCCAGGAAGTTTTGTTAGATACAGACAAACAAAATGGATCTCTGCAGAGACCATCCAACCACTGATTTACACCATAGTTACGGAGACTTAGACTTACTTGCAAAGAAGCAAATGAAGCTCAGCTGAGACCAGCCAACCACTGATCCTTACTATAGTTACAGAGAAGCAAATGAAACTCAGCAGAGAACTAGCAAGCCACTGATGTCCACCATAGAAAAGTCTCCGTCTTAGAGACAGTTTTATTACAGATCATTACAGACAAGCAAATGAAATTCTTCACAAAAAGCTCCTCGTACCAAACTAAGCTTCATTCAAAGAGTTATCACGCAAACAATTAAGCAAAACTGCAATCGCTGTCCTTTATATAGTTCAGCTACGGGACAAAAGAAGCGCAAATCGATGTTTCAGAGACCCGTGGACCGCTGATGCTCTTCTTTAATAAGAAAATATCTGACTTAAAAAGTTGAGTGTCCAACAAAGATGTCGGACATTCTCCAGGACCTTTCATTCATTGAAGAGTGTCTTCAGAGAGGAATCTGCCTACCAAAGAGTGAACCTTGAGAAAGTTTTCTTTTAGAGAAAAACGGCGTGAATTATAGTTTAAGACAATATTCACTTCACTTAAGGTACAGAAAGCAGCCGCAAATGTCGGACTACATCTAAATGCAGTTAAAACTCAGGCAATTGTCCACAATCAAGATCCAGCACTGAGTAATGAAAACCAAAAGGAACAGTGGCTGATTTAAAATACCCAGGTTCTTGGATCGATGACTCTGTCAAAGACATGAAAACGAGAAAAGCTTAAGCATTGGTGGCGTGCAATATAAGTTGGGCAAAATTTGGAAATCTAAACTGTGTAGGGAATTAAAGGTTAGGGTATTCCTGGCAACAGTTGAGAGTGTTTTCCTTTACGGCAGCGAAACATGGACTCGGACCTAAAGCACAGAAAAGCAAATTGATGGTGCCCATACTAGAATGCTTCGCACTGCACTAAACGTTTCTTGGAGGGATCCCATTACAAATGAAGATCTGTACGGTCACCTCCCAAAAGTTTCTAGAGAGGTCAGGGAAAGAAGAATGAGAGTAGCCACAAAGAGGAGGAGGCATCGAAGCACCTCGAAGCTTGTGTTGTGACAGCCACAACACGGACAAATTAACCCTTTAAGTCCCAATAGTGACCAACATAAATTTTCTCTTAACGATATCCCTACATTGTCATGAGGTGAGGTTATGAGAATTAAGAAAATCATCACCTAAGAGAAAATACTTTGATCTTTTATCAAATTTTCTTAACTCATTCTTTAAGGAAATTTATAGAGATCAGTTTGGAGAATTTGTATGTGGATATTGGGGCTTAAAGGGTTAAGAGAGGGAAGACCTAGGACCAGGTACATACGCACTTTGCTTGAGGCCACCGGGTTCGCCACTTTTGGAGAACTCAGAACGGCAATGCTAGACCAAAGTGACTTGAGAGGGAGAATCCATGTTGTCCGAGCGAGTGCTCGACCCCTCCTTGTAATGAATCGTTGAAAAGAACCTTGTAACAGCAGTATAGCCAGACACATCTGGGAAAACGAGTATCGGCCATTTCATTTTCTGTGTCGAAAGTAATATTTCATTCCTATGTTATTATTAGTCGCCATTCGTTTGAATAATCACTCGATCCCAACAGGTGTCTTGTGTTTGTTTATGAATGGGATGCCTACTGGAGGCCTAAAATCGTTTCTCATGCGAAAACCACTTTTTGTGCTAATTGCTTTTGCAAATGTGACTTTTGTTTTCTTTCTCTATTCACGATTAGCCTTCGCTGGGTTCATGGAAGTGATGAATTAGAATGAAAATAACACAAAAATAAGAAAAGATATTCACCGTATTCACCTGTGTCATAAACACCTTCAGGGAATTATCTCCTCCGGATAAGGCGAAAGAAATTGAATACACCAAGCACTTCTTTGTTTCAGAGATAACCTGTATGCCCTTGGTATACACTCAGGTTATCAAGAAATGTCTGTTTCTAATTAACTTGAATTGCGGCTGATGCTTCGCAAGGCGACCTTTTGAACTTCAAAAATGAATTTTGCATGTGCTGAAATTGCTGCGTGATGCACGAATGTTTAGACGCGTTTAAAGGCCAATTAGGCTAGTTGAAACGAAGTCAGCAGGAAAATATCCAACTGTTTTAAACAGATAATTAGCTCCTTCAATTCACCCTTGGTTTAAATCGAAAAATGAGGTATCAGAGCCAAACATTTTTCGAGAAGAAAGAGCGATATCTCGGGATACCTCTTGATCACTTCACCGTAAGCAACATTACTCTTCATGTCTACATATGACTTGCATTTTGCTTGAAATGTTCCTTCACACACTTGAGAAATTCACAATTGGATAAGACACTTCCTTCTGCAGTAGAGTGAAGGGAACCAAGGCAATGACTGAATTTCCTTTATAAGATCGAAAAATATTCTCAAAATTGTGTGTAGCGTGTCTCTGTGGTTATGGTCACGTTGGGCTTCCTTTTACCACTGAAGAGGAACTACAAATATACATGTTACAGCACGGAAGGAACTCTTTTCAAGCAATCAAGAGGGTTTCCGATCAGGAAATCAACTCTTTCGCTGCCTACTGGGTTCCATCGACAAACTATTGAACCTTCAAGGAAGCAGTTCCTGCCTCATGGTCACGCCCAGAGAGAGAATCACGATAACATGATTCTCTGATTCTCACAATTTTTTTCCTGTTAAATTCCTGTAGCTTGTGATGCACAAAATGACTTTGAATAGAACACAAAGACAGATTCATTCTTCAAGGTGAAAAGATACCTTAATCATATATTTTTCAATTTTCCCAAATCACACTGTTAAACATGAAGGTATCTTGGTCCAACGTTTTCTGTAGACTTTTTATCAATTTTTTCCTATCCCTCTCTAACCAAATACCGTTTTTAACCGAGTTTTTATGTACTGTTATCCCTATTTTTAGCAAGACCGGGTCCCTGTCTGAGATTTTCCACATTTCAAGTGGATGGTACTAACGTTCAATAAGACTGCCCCTTTACTCAACCTGCCGGCGCTGAGTGCAGTAACCTGAAGTTACCCAACTTAAAAGATAAGCTTAATGTCAACAAAATATTCGAGACAAGAGTTTATCAAAAGTTTCCCACGTGCTTGAGTCTTGCTATTGGATTAAGGGCTCGGTGAAACCCCGACTAATTGTAAAGCATGTTGGATTTGAAGTACTGTGGTTCTCACGCAAAGAGAACCCAGTGCTTCCAGGCACGTGTGGGCGAGATATCCTCGCACAATCGGACGAACAAGGAAGTAAAAAGGAAGAGAAAACAGAAGAAGATTTAAACTCTTTTCACTCTACTTCTTCAGCTGTTCTTTAACAGTTGATATTTGTTATCTAACAACTGCAAACATCTGTTTTATTTCGTACCTATTTGGAATGTTCTCGTCGGTGAAACTTAAACGATGTATACATGACAGATAGCTGACCCTGTGTCGCGACTTAAGCCTCAGTGTATCATCGGCGGTAAAGCATTGTACTTTCCGAGTCAATTAAGTTACATGAACAAGTATAAAGCAGTTCTTTAGTCTATAGACTAAATGACTTATAGTGTTACCAGTCAAATAAATATCCTCTCTAGCAGTACTTTGCCGTTGTACTAACTATTTGTTTGTCTTAGTTGGTGCTAACTTTACTTAGAGTCTGTAGGCGAAATCATATGGTGTGCAATAAAATGAAAGCTACCGACCAGTACTTTTCTGTGGTGCTGTTTATTATGCTGTACAAGGTGGTTCTAAGTGTTAAATCCGTGGGCGAAATCCTACAAGAATAAGATTTATTTGTATGACTACAGTATTGCAAAAGTCGTTTATATCTAATTCTTAAAAAGTTGATTTAGTAGCCGGGGGGAGAGTTATGTATGAAGTTCGTTTAATCAAACAACCTACCAGTCGACCCGCCTGGTTGTTGTGCTGATTCATCAGTGATTTTATATCGGATCCTTTCTCTCGAGAATCCATAAACTTGGCTGCGAACTTTGCACCATATAATGCGTTGTCGCTACAGCCTCCCCAGCTCCAGCCCCGTCCTTCGCCAGTAATGGTTTCGTCACATCTACAAGTCGCCAGTTTTCCCATGCTACATGACGTAGCAATGGCTTGTGTCATCCCTGCTGAGATGATGGCGTGCACAAAAGCGGTCTCTCGAAAACCTGCAAGTGGCAACAAGTTAATGAACTAGGCGCGCGTTTTGTGGGATTACACGGAAAATTTCGATCGCTATCTCCGAAAAAAAGGCCAGAGCCGGACGTGAGCGAAGGTAAAGATTGAGGTTGCGATAAACTCGTTTTGCCCAGATTACTAAAACACAGATAGTAATGTGCCAAAGTATAGGCAAAAAGTTTCAGTTTAATGGTCATGCCATTCTATTTTGTTCACGGACGCAAAAGGTACAACCTTCACTCTTCTTAGGCTGTTAAAAGAGTGAAAGGTTCATGGAGGAAGTGCATCAATGTCCATTCTTCACATATTCGTTTGATTAAATTTAAATTAAAAGCAGTTCAGCAGACACTTTTTGTGATACTGTTATTATACGGACCAACGTGGTTCCAAGTGTGTATAGGACGCGTTTTTATGAAATCCTAAAGAGTGATGAAAGCCACAAAGAGGTACCTTTCGCGCTGTAAGCTTCAGTGTGTGATGAGATGAAATGGATCTTTGCTACAAAGGATGGCATCCAATCAAAGGATTATAGCCCTTGTTAGAAGTATCAAGCCCAGTGTATGGAGATTCCAATTTGAGTACATTAAGCACTCTAAGAAGAGGACTTTTCTTTGCAGCAGACCTAAATGTACGCCAAAGTGAATCGGATGAGATTGACGAAGGTTTTTATGCACTTCTCTGGAGATCTAATCGTCTTATATTCCAGCATCGCATGTTTACACTTACAAGGGCGGTAATTGTTAACGAGACCTTTCACGTTGAAGGTAGCTCTGTTATATAAATAAACCTTTGCTATTTTTATGTCTTGACTTGTTTTCATCATTTTTAATGCCCTAATGACGTCTGTTTTGGCAATAACGAAGTGCCAAGCAACTGAAAAGCCTCGCATTCCCAAAGATCGCTTAAGAGTTCTGATAGGCTGCCCAAAGAAGTTTAAGAAACGCCGATTAAACTCTAGTTATGAGATGAAGGTCAGAGACAAAGACCACAAACTTCCTTTAATGATAATTCCCCTTTAGCATGTACTTCCCAGGTGTTTGTCACTATGCTATAAGAGACTTAGACGTATTCTTAATTAAGAAGCCTTCCAGAAGCCTTTGTGTTTGGTAGACTAGTATCAACGTACCTCTCGCAAGCAAGCCACTTGTCAAAGGATTCTTATTTTTGGTTTCCAAAGCAGAGCAATTCCATCGATGGTACTTGAACCTTTCTTGACACTCGTGAACAGCCATCTGCGCCCCTTGCAAAGCGCTCGCCACAACGTCAGCATGGCTTTTGCACAGTTCCATTTGTTCTTTGCTCAAGGAAGGCGTGTTCTTGCAGACCGTGTTTGGGTTGAGTATCGGATCTACTTCCAGAGGGACGCCGGAGGTAAAGATGTCGTACCCTGTAAATCTAACAAACCGCTGCGGGTTTAAACTACTGACCAGTGGAAATTCGCAACTACAGTACCGAGGAAAAACTGTTGCCTACCTTGTGTCGTTTGCCAGCACTTGTAGGCTCATGTAAACACAGGCCAAAGCAATTGCTTGACGTGAGAAACGCATCGTTGAAGTCCTAAGATTCCTATGGTGGCTATACTTGCGTCTGTCAGTTTTGTGCTCCAGCTAGAGCCCCTGCTGTTGAAATAATGAGCCAAAGGTGAGGTGTGTTTTCAAATCCAATTTCAGTTCATTACATACAGACCGCCGACCCCGTGAATGACACACCAAAAGCTAGTGCCTTGGCCACAGCGCGAGCGATCGTAGTAAACATCACCGCTTTCCAATCGATCGAAAATGCATCTGCCTCTGTCCCTTTGGGAGTGACATGCAGATAATATGGTCTGCCTTGACATGTATCTTATGGTTGGATGGGTAAAGTCGCTTTTTGTCGACGACAGACATGGAATGAGATAGCCAATTAAATAACGTAATGACTTTACACTTTAGGGAGATTATCTCTTGGATATACAATCCCAAACGGGTTTATAACTGCAGTTAGATTTTCCACGTCAAAGCTAAAGTTCTTAGGATGTTTTTGTTTGTGTGGCACCATGTTATTGGGTGTAATAGAGTGCCATGACAAAATCCTATTTCCCAAAAACAAAATGAAGTGCACATATGTGCAGACAAAAACATGGACACCGTAGTACCTAGTCTGTGGGGGAGGGATCATTGCAATAAAATGCTCTTTGATTCACATAGGTCAGGTCGAGTCAAACAAAAGTCAACAAAATACCCGCGGTCAAATGGAATAATTCAATTAACAGCCTTTTGAAACTGGAACTTCCCGGTGTACCCTCCCGTAAGGTGTGACTATTGGGCTTTTTTGTATACAGAAAACCGATGTATCTGTTCTGGGATTCTTGTCCAAAAGAATTAAATTATTGTTAGCTCAGCGATTTAGAAGGAATAAAGTTTTAACGGTTTGGGTATTTTTAAGTTGTGCACCGTACGTTGCCTATGTGGAAACAAGAAAAGTACGTCCGGATTAAGTCAAAATCCTGAGTCGATTTATGAAGCATTACTCCAGGAGGGGATTGCAATTTTGTGAGAAGTGAGAACTTGCGGACGTTTGTGCAGAGCTCTTTGCCTATGTGGAAACAAGAAAAGTACGTCCGGATTAAGTCAAAATCCTGAGTCGATTTATGAAGCATTACTCCAGGAGGGGATTGCAATTTTGTGAGAAGTGAGAACTTGCGGACGTTTGTGCAGAGCTCAGCGGCTTTCTCAAATTTCGCACTTTGTTTCTAAAGTTTAATTCTCTGATTATTAGTTTTTCATCATGGACAATGTTAAGACTTAACGTACCCTAGCGTAAATTGTCGTTTTTGATAGATAATTTTTCTTTTTTTCTTTTTTCTCTCTTGTTATTGGTTCCCTAAGCTTGTCCCGCCTTAGATTAGCCATCACTATTTGCTGGCATGCCAAACTTGTAAATTTTTCTGAAAAAAACAAGCGTGTGTCTGTACTTTGTACTATCTTTAACAGACTTTGTGCCGCTGTCATTAAAGGGTATTTGGTGGTTTGGTCTACGATAGACAAGGTTTAAAAATTAGGGAGTTTTAGTCTAGGATTAAGTTACATTAACCGGCAAACTAATCAGTAGCATTATGAGTTAAGTCCAAGTGGTCAATAATAGGACAGGAAGTCTGGCATCTGACTTAACCGCTTAATTCGTGTTATTTTGTATAATGTCTAAGATTTTAAGCGGAAACTGCTCGGAATATTTCAAGAAATATATACAATACCCTCGAATGCTGTTCAAGGCACAACCATAAGCTTAGGTCAGCAAGTGACCCAGTGGCGTTAGGACTAAGCTTCTAATTACGCAACATCTCTTGCGCCTTTCACGACTTTGGAATACGTTATGCAACAACCGCAATGGTGCGGCATTAAGAGATTTTGTAAGTTTAGCAAACTTCTGACCAAAGAAATATTTCGTTGTTGTTTTACAACGCTAACTCAGAAATAAAAGTGTAGGGGATGCTCGTCGTCTCACTTTGGGGTGTAAATTGCAGATTTTGTCTCACTTAGGGTGTTTGGGATGGAAGGTCACTATATTGGACCATTCAGGTATCTCTTAGTACTGTGCATAAAGAAATTTACAAAAATGTCCTGACATACAGTACAGAAATCTTCCTAAGGGGTCAGTTTAAGCTTGAGCCACACCCACATTGGTCTCCCTTAGGGGTTTAATTTGAGTTTTCCGGCGAGAATCCCCGTCACGTTTTTATGTGAGTCCCCCCAACCACCACCCCCTCTCTTTACACGCTGTTCCGGGCGTTTAGATACAGTAGTTGGGACTACACAAAAAAAGGGAGCAGGAACATAGGCTAAATGAAGCTACAATGGACTATAATAATAATGATAATAATAATAATAATGCTTTATTCACATACATATACGTATACTGATAAACATGATACATAGTTGAAGAGGTGGGGTGGAACCTCGACATTGCAAAGGGCCAAGGGAGTGGCAAAATTTGTTCGCTATAACGAGGTTTCTTTAATACTACTGGGGTAAAAAGAATCATTCATTATACCGAGAACTTCCTTATTTATAGGTTTGTTATATCGAGTTTCACTGTAAAATCATGGACCTGTTCCAAAGATCTTACATGTTGGCCAAACTTCTCATACAAAACAAAATGTTCCCAATAACAAGATGTCGCAAGCAATATAGCCCTAAAATCTCAACTAAAATTGAAGCAGTATAAATGATCTGTTTCAAGATACGGGTTTTTTCAAATAAGCCTCCCTTTTCATAATTGACGGAGGGTTGGACTTCGCCCTTTCACAAAAAAGGGAAGAATTTTGACTAGTAAACGAAGTGACGTTTTTGAAGAGTTGCCAAAAGGTTTACAAAATTTCTAAGCCGAAACTGTAATGTTCTTGTTTAATGAAAACGGTCACGTTTTTATCCCTGGACCTTGACTTCTATTAAGAGTACCGGGATACCACAAGAATCCATTAGGGAGCTTATGCAATTAACCACAACGACAACGTCAAAAACCAACAGCTCTACACTTACATGACGCCTCGTAATATATTTCTTTGACGCGTCCAATGCACGACTACGACGTGAAACCTTCTAATGCGACGTTTTATGGAGGATGGGAACATTATCCTTCTGTCTTTGAAGCTAAATAAAATCTCAACAATTCAAGCCCACTAAAAATCGCCTACATTTAGCTATGATATGACGTTCAAACCCGGAATCACTCGCTTGTAATAAGCCATCAATTTGCAAGATGGCGTCATTTTACTACTAACTACTACCAGAATCCTTCGGGGCATTGTTTTCTTATGCAAATTAAAGCTTTTGATATTTAGACTTCCCTGGGATTACCAAATTTGAATATGAAAAAAAAATGAATTTCAGACGTCATCTCGTAGATGGCCTATTTGCATGTACAGTAAAAGAAACCGGAATAGAAACCTGTTGATTGGCCCAGAAACAATTCTTATGAAAAGCCCTGTTCTAATTGGTTTGATATCAATTCTTCCCATGGGATTCGAATTAATTTTTCGTGTCTGACAATGATGTCAAAATGTAGCTTAAGCTGATAATGCTTCATCTCTCTGACTGTTTTCAAACAAGTGACATCAAACCATAGGCTGTGTTAATACCATACCAAATAGCGTTTGCTCCGCCATGAAAATCATACCTGAAAGGTCTTCTGTTCACTGTACTCTGGGCGGCGCAAATTTTGTGAGGGAGCGAAGCTGCGCAGCGCCGATCTCGAAAGTGAAGCGTTACGTATCGGATAGGTTTTGTGCCATACTTTGGTGCATTGTGAACACTTATTTGCCCGCTAAGACGGAAGTAAATGTTCTTGAGTGAGGACTGGAAATTAGTTCACCAAACCCTGTCGGCCAACCGCACCGGCATGATGCTCGATATGTGTGAACGATTTCTGCTACTCCGGGCCGTTGATGCTTTGACTTCCACGAGCACAAAATAATTCGGTATAGCAGACGGTTTTCGCGCCTCGTGCAGGTGGAATGCAACAAGTTGTCTCCTTCCCATTCTGCTCGAAACGAAAAACAAACAAACAAACGGTGTTTAAAACCAGGCTTAAGTCACGCCTAATTGTTGAGCAGCGAGACAGTGGGATCTGAGCTTAGGTATTGAAACAGGAAATAATAGGAGTCTTAGTCGCCGTTTTGTCATATATTTGTTTTGATGTCTTTTAACTGGTTTTGCTGATTGTCCGAGACATAATTCTTGGCAAGCCCTAAACCATTCTGACCTTTTTAAAACTGCTTAAAACTTCAGTCTCCACGATACGTTAAGAGAGTGTGTGCAGGGGTTAAATGTGTTTTAGTTTAGTCGTGAATTGTAGCTACTCTAAGTAACGTCGACAAGATGAAAACATGTTAATTGGTTCCAAATTTAGCCAGGACTATTGTTGAAGTTGTTGTTGTTGACGATGTTCTTGTTTTTAACCATACTGTGTTTTTCTTCATCATCCTTTACAAATTGAAATTTGGCCTTT
The DNA here is from genome assembly GCA_942486025.1 of Porites evermanni. NCBI lineage: Eukaryota > Metazoa > Cnidaria > Anthozoa > Scleractinia > Poritidae > Porites > Porites evermanni. Next base: position 2,257 of record CALNXI010001450.1, on the reverse strand, counting down.
TTCATCTCAGCGGAAGTACCATCTCATCAACTCTAAACGCACATTTTAAAGACACGTAGCATTTTAGTTAAGCTACTTTGAAAAGTCTGCAACTAGGGCCCCTTTTTTGTGAGGGTTTGTCTCACTAATCGCGTTAATGCAAACCTTGGATAAGCTTAAATTGGGATATTTCATGAAATATGCTAACCTTGATTATCCAGATTATGTCATCATCTGCCCTAGCAACAAACTTCCAACCAAAACATAGACATTTCGGTGGATTTCTACTGTTTGTACAACTCTGCTATTACCTCTTTTAAACATTCATAAACCCCCAGCTTTCATTTTAAGGTTAGTTCTTACTGCACAGTCGTACCTTTGCAGTTTTATTACGGTTACAAGCTTTGTCAAAGTGCATATGCTATTCCAACCCCAAAACATTTTGTACATGTTTATTTAAATAGGATTGTTGTAACACCCTTATGATCTTGTATTCTGGTAAGCAAAACGGCTCCAATAGCATTAGTAAGGGAGCTTATTACGACGGTGACGGCAGCAAAAACGCGTCAGCCCAAAAAATAAATTCGCGCTGCTTCAAATGCCATTGCCACCATTCACTCACTCACCATTCACTCCCAAAAATACCCATGTCAAAATCTTGAAAGAATTTAAAATTTCATTCTGTAAAATGCAAAAAAACACAATTAGTACCGTATTGTGAAAGTACTGTTCAGTAGCTTTCATTTGAATGGTCACACCATAGGATTTCGCCGAGAAACTGAAAAGGCAGAACCACTGTGACCTTGTACATTATAATAAACAGCACCATAGGAAAAAACTGCTCAGTAGCTTTCATTTGAATGGTCACACCATAGGATCTAGAATTGTCGATTGTCCACAAACTCAAATGTCAGAACCACCTTACAAGACTGCTTCACGCTGCGAGTGAAAGAGTTGATAGACTCATTGAGAAATGTATAAAGTGGATACCAACGGTGTCCTCGCATAAATAGAAAGACCTTTTTAGTTGACTAAGATGTTGACCACTACGAGTACGAGATTTTCTTAATCAGGCTAAGGGACGGACCATTAGAAAACTTGTGGGGGGGCGGGCCAAGTACCAACAAAAATTTTCGCGCAATGAAAAAAATTCTTGCACGCCAATTAATCCTAAAAAATATTCATGCTATGGCCTAAAAAAAATTCATACAAGGAATTTAGTAACGAAAAAAAATTCCTGCGGCTCGAAAATTCCCCTCCCTCTCCCCCCATAACTTTTCTAATGGTCCGTCCCTAAGTAGAGCGCGCGGGTGAACCAGCGTCAGGGAAAACGTGGTAGCCGTCTGCATTCTTCTACGGGTTTTAGCGAGGATGTCATAGTGGCGGAAAAAAGTCATCAAGTGTTAGTAGTTTTATCGTTTTGCGATGGGCCGAGATGGGGAGAGAGAGCTTAACCTCCTTCGATAAAAATAACCGTGTTAACTTATGTGTAGAAAAAAAAGTACAACGAAGCTTTCCGGGGTGTATATGTTTAAAAGAATATACGCGAGAAAAAAACATTTATTTTAATTAGTTTAAATCTGATAGTCGTCTTCGTCCTCGAAGCTAAAGGTCTGTAATGTCCGCTTGAAAGAGGTTTCCGCTAAATAAAGGCTCGTTTTAACCCTTTCACAGCCAGAGTGCTTGATGGAGTTTTGTAAGATGTCTCTAACTTTTTGAGTCTGTGGACGAAATCCTATGATGTGACCATTCAAATGAAAGCTTCTGAGCAGTACTTTCCCGTGGTGCTGTTTACTATGCTGTACAAGGTGGTTTTAACTTTTGAGTCTGTGGATGAAATCCTATGGAGTGACCATTCAAATGAAAGCTTCTGAGCAGTACTTTCCCGTGGTACTGTTTATTATGCTGTACAAGGTGGTTCTAACTTTTGAGTGTGTGGATGAAATCCTATGATGTGACCATTCAAAAACAAGTTCTCTGCCTGTTCTTTTACATGGTGCTATTTGTTTTCTGAAATTTGACAAAATGAAATTTGGACATTTGGTCGAAATTTGCCTTTGGCTAAATTTGGCAGTGAAAGGGTTGAAGGAATATATGTGAGTTCAAAGTGGGACCTCCTGTTTAACTTGTGTCGGATTAGAAAGGTTATGTGGGGTCCGCTTAAAGGAACATGTCATGATGTTTTGGTAATAACTTGTAAACCCTAAAAAAAACAATGAGATAAAGAACCCTCAACTGACGGTTCAGTTTCGTTTTATCTTTAAATAAAACTGAACTT
>CALNXI010001449.1:91319-109142 GCA_942486025.1 Porites evermanni | reverse complement strand
AGCGGCGTCTGAACCGGGCCTGAGCCATTAGTATTGAAATAATGTGCTCATTATTTATGATAGCCCGTTCCTGGCGTTAATTCAGAGTCTTAGAGGGCGTATTCAAGGACAGGGGGGGAGAGGTGTGGCTCTCTTCTCCCTTTCCCTTTATTAAAATTGAAAAATAATGGAATTTAGGCACTTGATTTACAGTATAAAAATATGCGTAACGATGATAATTGTGACCACATTGAGACAACAACTCAAACGCGGTGAATTCTAACACTGAAAAACGGCTGTTGTTTTACTGACAAGTAGATAAGGTTGACGTAAAACTAGAAAGGAAAATACAATTGAAAGATCTTAATTACATGCGACGAGAAATGTACAAGTAAACAAATACGAATACAAACTTAACTAGAAAATTACAACAGGCGAAATAATAAACCAAATAAAAGAGGAAACGAAAGAAAGACTAATACCTTGTGAGCCTATTATAAATTTGTCCAGAAAAACCAAAATCCATCGCTGAACTAGCGAGCGAAGTAATCTCTGACCGCCGAGCTAACGATCATGCAACTTAAAAATAACGGCTTGGTCACCTGACCCCAAAAGGGCGCGAAAATTACACTACCGCGCGGTCCTGGGCTGGCTAGCAGCCACAATAATCTTTGCCAACATTTGCATTCACAGAATGTAAAAATTAAAATACAAAATACAAAATAACGCTAAAAACAGTAACTCAAACCTAACACAATTTTAAGTCAAACTTAACTCAAACTCAACTCTAACTCAACTCGGACTCGTAACTCGATTATATCGTATCTCCAAATACCAGAGCTAATCATTCTTTAGCTAAAGATTTGCACGACGATTAACGAAATGAAAAGTTAACATATGTTTAAAAACTTCTCATTTTCGGTCCAACTAAAATGGTGATCTGGTCAGACATATCCTTTCTAAAGAGAAAATTATGTCCAGGCCTCTACTGACTCCTCTACAATGACAGGGCGGAGCAAGATGTTGGCACTTTAGGAGTTTATTCTTATGGCAACTAATCTGCCTGTATTCTGTTAGGGCAGTTGGTCACTTGGCACTTAAAGAACATAAGGACTTGAGAGCTTCGGCTTGTAACATTGAATTTAACCAATCTCTTCCCAATTTTTTCTTTTATTCCACTGCCACTGGAATATCACAATGAGTGCATTTTGTTTAGCAATTTTACTACCTTTTATGACATATCTGTAATATTATGGTAAAATCAATGGTAAAATCAATCTAGTATCAGTTTTCTACCCTCAAGGTCTTTAAGCTCATGTGAGCTAAATAAAACCAAACTGATTTCCCTTGAATGTGGGGTAACTAACTTGAATATTGGATGTAAAGAACTCACAAGTCATAGTTTGTGTAACTATGTTTTCAACCTCTAGTTGTATACAACAGTTCTTAATTTCTCAGCACTTTGAAAGAAATGGGAAAACCTCATTTAGCTTACGCTTGATTACTAATAACCAAAAGTAACAAGGGTTAAGAAATATAACTTATCAATGACTACCGAAACTCAAACAAATTGAGACCTTATTTCTGATCATATCGAGAAAATCACAGAATGTAATAGTCAATTACCATTGATAAAGTACTCCGCAGGATAGTGTGGAACATCGCGTGCAGCGATTGCAAATTCAAAATTCCCACTGACAAAAAGAAATGCCAAATTAAATTGTGCGATTAATTTAGCGAGTAATGTCGAGAAAATTTTTGCTGAATGTTTTAAATCCCCACAAAAATCGTTAGGGACCGCTGCTGTCCTTCAGCAGGAAAATATTCCCATTTTTCTTCATCGATACCTCAAGCGGTCATACTCTCGGTTTGATAGCCATCAGCCAATCACGGTTCATTTAAGAATGAAAATTCAAATTTATTAGGAACCAACCAGCGATCGTTTTACTTCATTGTGTCTTCCCTCATACCGTCGCCATATTGAAAAACGAGAAGACCCTGGGGACAAGGTTGGGCTGTGTTGCGCGAGAGCTGATATTCTCGTGTCGAATTGCAAGCATTCACACTAACTTTTATAAAACCTATTTGCACGAATCACAGAGAACCGTTTGCTGTGATTTTTAGTTAGATTTTACGAAAACTAACGCGAATACTACAAACAGTAATACCGCTGAAAGAAAGGTAAGTGCAGGAAGAATTTACATCTCTTTGACAAAAGTATAGAAACTAGATGGAAACGTTACTAAAACCTATAAAGAACAGTCATGGTTAAATCAGTACTGGAGTTCCGCCGAGACACTAAAACATTCAAAAATAAGTGCTTCAGAACAGCGAGAGACCACGATGCGTGTAGCGTTCTCGGTGATTAAAACGACTATTCCGTTCCTGCTAACGTTTGCGAGTCTCGGTCACAGATCAGTTTCCACACCTGGAAAAAGTTAAGATGAGAAAATCGGCAACAATTTGGCTTTTCAAAAAAAAAAAAATACCGTCTGCAGTTAAATGTTTTGACGGTTTCTTGCACAGGTAGCCAGGCATATCACGACAAATTGTGAAAATATTGGCAGAGGTGTACTTATTTTATATTGAGACTTTTCTCGGACTAAGTTTTTTATACGTCCTAGATCTTTCTAAGTATGCAAGACATGAAATAATCTACCTGTATTTGCATTCTAGGCAATTAGTTACATAAGAATATTGTCCTCTTTTTTTTCACCATTCAAATTAATCTTGAATTTACTCAATATATGCAAATTTTAAGAGTTAAAAAGACGAGGGGTTTTTCCCTTGACCTGACCTTTGTATAAAACTATCACGTACCGGAAAATGCCTGTGCATTCCGCTTATTTCTTGAGAGTTCTTTTTGTAAACCGTTCGAGGATACCTATATATTTGCCTAGTTAGGATTTCGAGTTGGATTTTCGAGTAAGGATTCGAGTAGGGATTTCGATTTGGGATTTCGAGTAAGTATTCGAGTTGGATTTTCGAGTTGGGAGTCTAGCTGTATTTTAGAGTTAGGAATGGACTTAGCGGTTTACATATCGTCCTCTTTTTAAGCACAAAATGTGTAGGGGTGATCACTAGAGCACAACACGAAAATATCAATAACAATAACAACAATGTTTATCTGCATTTCCATTTACATAGATGTTATTGCATAGGAGAAAAAAAAAATAAAACAAAGAAAATAAAATAGAGGATGATAGTAGAAAAATACAGCAATGAAGTTACAAAATTAATATTGATCAATACTCATTAGTTACATCATCCTGACTCTTGTTTCTTTTTCTTGAAAGGTTCGAAAACAAAATAACCTAATTTTTTACACATAAAAAGGTCTAAGTTATTAAAAGGGATAATATTTTATCTTGTTCATTTAGAGTATTAAAGGTGGGATATTTCGAGATTATATCATTAATAATAATATATAACTATCCCCCAAAAGGAAAGGTGATCATCTTCTAGCTCTAGCATATTTGCAAGTGAGCATAAATTTCCTCCAGTAGAAAGTTGCTGTTGAAGAATTTTGTGGCAAAAAATGCATGCATAGATTTATTCTTTCAAGAAAGAAAGTGGCCGTGCGTAGAACCTAATAAGTGCATTTTATCTACATTTTTACACTGTACTTGGTAAACAAAAGGGGGGGGGGGGGCCGGATCAGTGACGTCACACTTATTAACCTCCTATATTATATGAAAAAAAATACCACCAAAACCCATCCATGTTCCTACTATGTGGGTACTGTTAGTTTCTAATATTGTTGTAAAGAAACAGAAAATAAAATCAGTGAACTGTAACAGCAGGATTCATCACAATTTAATCAACAGTTTGATTCCGGGTCATTAGAAAAAAAAACTGAAACTAAATGGCAGTGCCTTTAATTGACTATAATTTTGTTATAATGTGAAAGACTATAAAGCAGTCAAGATCTTCTTAAAAATGCACAAACCCGTGTTATAAAGAACTTTTCTTCGTTTAAACATCATAAATAATCTGGAACAGCTTACCTTTCAGTAACGTAAACAAAACTGTATGTTTTTTAATCACTTTCACAAAACTGTAATAATTTTAAAGTTGTACCATTCCCTGCAACATGAAACTTAAACACCTTCAAAGAGCCCAATCATTTGGCAATGGGGTTGCAGAATGTTTTGAAGAGGAAGCCATGCCAGCACTTATTGCATCCTTTGATTGCCAGAATTCTATTTCCAAGAGCTTTTGTTCTGGAAGGACACGTAACAGTGAAAATGAGAGTAGCAAAAACAGTGTTTTGTTTGAATAAATCCATTGTTGATTTTTTTCGTGTTTTTTTGTGTGTGCTACTAGAAGTTTTGCCTATAAAGACTATGAGTGTGCAACAATTTTTTGTTGCATGCTTTTAGGAAATTCTTCACCACAGGAATACGACGGCCAGCATGAAAGCAGGGCACCTTTTTTCCCTCTTTTCCACAGTACAGTTGAAGGAAGAAACTGCAAGCAATAATTTTTTTTCTGTTTTTCGTACCGCATCAGGATAGGTTGAAGTTGAAGTTATCTTTCAGATTCTCAAGATTGTTATGTAATGATGGAACAACCAGCTGCCCATGTACCTCTCCCCTTTTTTCCCATAAGTCAAATGTTTGGACCCCTAGCCTGTTGGACTGATTACATCATATTCCTCTCAGTGTGTATTAAAACATGCAAACATTAAATTTAAACTAATGATCCAACATGCCGTAAATGGATGTTAAATACTAGTGAATGCCTTCCCACTATTATCACAAACTGCTTGAAGTGCAGCCAGGAAGGTATCCTTGTCAGGGAAATTTCTTGGCAAGGTTACATTCTTTGTACAAGTAGAGGAAAAAAATGGAACCAGCATCCTCAAATTCGATCCTGATCCTTCCTAAACCAAACTCTGGTAAGCAGGGTGCCCCAGTAGCAAAGGTGAGGAATGCCTTTAGAATATCTGGTTTTGCACCAACTATGAACTCAGTCATGTGCTCCATGACGGTTTTTTCAGCATCACTCATCTCTGATGGAAACATCAATATTTCCTTGATGTCAGAACCCTTCATTTCCTTTTCTCCTGCCACAAATAGCTCTTTTAAAAGCTCAGGATATACTTGCATTCTGGGCACGAATCCCAGAGTCTGAAGCCCTTCCCTTAGTTGATCTAAAAGTATTTTGGGCTTTCCAATGGCATCATGTACAATAAGGCTTTGGATGACTCGCATTTTGTTATCATTCTGAAAGACATTCACAGAACAACAATAATACAGTAAGAAACTGGTCAACGACCTGTAAGTTGTAGTTGTAGGTAACAATATCCTTGAGAAGGAGATTGCAACATTTGGATGTACATGCAGGTAAATCCGTTCTCTTCATGAAAACATATGCATCTGTCCCAAGCTGGTCAAATGATGGATAGTGCAGTCCACAATAATTTTAATAATTAATTTAAAATAATTTTATGACACCTTTAAAAAGGTGTCATAAGGGGCATCAATTTCAAAAAAGACTGCTCTTTTATTTATAACAATGATTCAGATTTTAGGTATTTGAAAATTATTTTTAATTAGTTGTCGTTTTATCCAATTTATGTAACTTGTAAGGATCTGTATTTTAGATATTTTTAAATTTATTTTGTTGTATAGAATACTTATTTTTAATCTGTTTCTCACTGTTTATTTATTCACTGGATGGTGATTTAACCAGTGGATGCGGTTAATCACCTTTTGAGCAACTGGGGCCTGATCTAAAAAAATATTTATTTTTGCTTCTCTTCTTTTAAACTGTTTGGTGGTTTTTTTTTTATTATTTGTGAATTTCACTTCACTGTCGAGCAAGCTTGAAAGTGCTTTTGAATGGCTTCTCTCCTGATCAGACATTGAGTGTGTAAGTTTTAAAATACTTTTCTATCAATATCGAGTTTTCACTATTGTTAATAATATGCTGTTAAAAATAAAGCGGATCAGTTAAGGTTTCTGGGAAACTGCCCACCTACCCCTCCCCTAACCCAACGTTAACACTAACTTCTCACTTAAGGCAAAATGTTAGGTTAGGGGAGGGGAAGGTGGTCAGAATCCCAGAAACCTTGACTGACCCAATAATGCCATCACAACATTTACAAACTTACAGTTAATGTCATGGGAAGTCCACTCTCTGAGAGAACACTGGTCGTCTCCTCTTTGTCAAGTTCAGATACATCAGCAACTTCTGCAACCTTAAAAAAAAAGAAAAAAAAATTAACAAAAAAAAAACATACGTTTGTGGTAAAAAGTTTCACATATCCTTTTGATACTGCCTTCATTCAGTATTAGTATTAGGGAACATATAAAATGTGAGGGCCCTAGACTGGACAGCTTTCAGATGTTTTGTCACATCTTCTATAACTGGAAGCAAATAAATGCAGCTGTATATCTTCTTAACATTACTCAACTAGCCTAACTATGCACCTGACAGGAGAGGTCAGAAACAGAACTCCATAGCTCCTATTTTGATAAGCAAAATATTTTTCCCTTCCATGTCATTATTATATAACTGCACTAGAATAGGGCACTTTCCCACACAATGAAAAACTCTTCCCATATACTTAACAGCTTGCCAGGCCAACTCAATCACTATCCTCTGGTTAGCATTATAGGTGTTTGCTCAGAGTAAGAGTTCATTAGCATAGTCTCCAGATACTTTGTTAAAATATTTTAACAAAGTTAAATGTAGGTTTTGTTTTCCATTACCTTGGTTATGAAATGTTCCAATTGTGAGATGAGCAGTCTTTTATGGTGATTGCTTTCACGACTTCGTTTAATTTACCTTTGGCCAGGTAATTGTAGACTCCCGGGCTGAATATGGGAAACCCGGGTCCTCCCTGTAGCACACTGTGTACGATGATTGTTCCCACCAGCTTCATTACACCTGATGCAACCATATCACAGTTATAAACTGGACTTCGGTATGTATCACCCTGAAAAAAGGTGTCTGCAATCACTTTCAGTAGTTGTGTGTAAAATTGACGGATGACCCCCCCAGTGTCTGTCGCTGGCTGTCCACTATACACGATTCGTAGCTTCTTTCTTGGGTCAAAATCTTGATCTTTATAGTACGCCATGGCGTCATTTAGAAGATCTTCTTCGTCTATCTTCAACTTTGCTCTTTGATCTGAAGAAAAATTTTTCTGAAGGTTTCTCAATTCAGCATTCAGGTCCTGAGTGTCACAACAGGTTCCTAGTGGTTCAAACGGTGAATTCATCAAGTCATTCGCATCATCATCAGTTACTGTGTTGTCAGTTGTAGGTAAGAGTGACATAACAGCCTGATCAAATGATCCACCTATCCTGATGCGGTACGAAAAACAGAAAAAAAAATTATTGCTTGCAGTTTCTTCCTTCAACTGTACTGTGGAAAAGAGGGAAAAAAGGTGCCCTGCTTTCATGCTGGACGTCGTATCCTGTGGTGAAGAATTTCCTAAAAGCATGCAACAAAAAATTGTTGCACACTCATAGTCGTTATAGGCAATACTTCTAGTAGCACACACAAAAAAAACGAAAAAAATCAACAATGGATTTATTCAAACAAAACACTGTTTTTGCTACTCTCATTTTCACTGTTACGTGTCCTTCCAGAACAAAAGCCCTTGGAAATAGAATTCTGGCAATCAAAGGATGCAATAAGTGCTGGTATGGCTTCCTCTTCAAAACATTCTGCAACCCCATTGCCAAATGATTGGGCTCTTTGAAGGTGTTTAAGTTTCATGTTGCAGGGAATGGTACAACTTTAAAATTATTACAGTTTTGTGAAAGTGATTAAAAATCATACAGTTTTGTTTATGTTACTGAAAGGTAAACTGTTCCAGATTATTTATGATGTTTAAACGAAGAAAAGTTTTTTATAACATGGGTTTGTGCATTATTAAGAAGATATTGACTGCTTTATAGCTTTCACATTATAACAAAATTATAGTCAATTAAAGGCACTGCCATTTAGCCTCAGTTTTTTTTCTAATGACCTGGAATCAAACTGTTGATTAAATTGTGATGAATCCTGCTGTTACAGTTCACTGATTTTATTTTCTGTTTCTTTACAACGATATTAGAAACTAACAGTACCCACATAGTAGGAACATGGATGGGTTTTGGTGTTTTTTGTTTTCACATAATATAGGAGGTTAATAAGTGTGACGTCACTGATCCGACCCTCCCCCCCCCCCCTTTGTTTACCAAGTACAGTGTAAACATGTAGATAAAATGCACTTATTAGGTTCTACGCACAGCCACTTTCTTTCTTGAAAGAATAAATCTATGCATGCATTTTTGCCACAAAATTCTTCAACAGCAACTTTCTACTGGAGGAAATTTATGCTCACTTGCAAATATGCTAGAGCTAGAAGATGATTTTGTGACTTATAAATTCCAAAAACCACTCACCTTTCGCGAGTTCGTGAGTGTTAAAAAACATAATTGGAAACCCTGTAAAACCAGTCATTTATTAGTGTCACCTCTTGCTGCTGTAGAACAACTGTAGAACAACCGCATCCACGGTGGTCACTGAAGCATGAACATGGAAACTTCAACATTTTCAGAGCGTACCCGGGATGATAGACCAAACTCTGACACAGCCTCAAGGAAACATGCAAAAACGGTGCTTGCCTTGGTATTTTTTGAACATTTTAAATAGACTGGTTTTCTATAGTTCTATAAACTGTTGCAAATGTTTGCAATTTCTCCTGTAACAAGACCGCGAAGACAGGCTAGGGAGTCCGCCATTTTGACACTGAGCCCCAGTTTTCCTCGGTTAAGTCACCAGAGAGTCGTTCCCAGACTGCTGAATATTTGAAGCACCGGGCGCGATCCATTCAACCAAAATTCAGACCGGTCCGACCGGGAAAAGAGGACCACCTCAAAAGGTGGACCTGTTTTTCCGGTTGGACCGAACCGATCCATTGAGTTTTGGACCGAAATTTCCGGAAATTTTGGTTGAATGGATCGCACCCACCATTTACGAAAACAGCGGCAGCATTTTTTAAGACAACAGAGGCACCATATACAAAGATAAAGGCACCAGTTTAACAAAATAAGAGGCACCATTAACAAGTTTAGAGGCGCCATTTACAAAGATAAAGGCACCAGTTTAACAAAAATTAATAAGAGGCACCATTAACAAGTTTAGAGGCAACATATGTGAAAACGAAGGCACCATAAGCAAAATTGGAGGCACCATTTACAAAAACAGAGGCACCATTTATGAAAACGAAGGCACCATAAACAAAATTGGAGGCACCATTTACGAAAGTAACGATAGCTGAATTTTGGCGGTAATGGCACCCCATAAACCTGAGGGGGATAGTTGTTTTAGTATTTACCAAATCAGTTGGATAAAAATGAAGAAAATAACTTTTTGTAAATAAAAACGTCATAGGAACTTTGTTTACAATTTACAAACATTTCGGGCGTTTTGTCAAGTGATTTTTACGACTTTTGTTGCCAATTTAGCACGAAAATATTTTTCTACCTACCAGTAAACATCGACAAGCCAAAGTTCGTCATTTTTGTGGTATTCCTTTGTACGACTGCTTTATTTATCGCTCACTGAATTCCGTCTTCCGAAAATGTCTTGAAACGGGACACCATCTTGGCTCTGGTCGCAAAACAGTGAATAGCCAAGGATATTCCGAGTTACGGGAGCCAATCAAAACGCGCGAAAATTGCTATTCACTGATTTGGTAAATACTAAATGATAATATCACTAATAAGAATCACAGTAACTAGAACGTGAACCTCATTTTCTACCTCATTAGACGAAAAATTTTTGCAATTTCTTAGATTTTCCGGAACGGTTTTGGAACAGACCGTCTGCCAGTTTCAATTATTAAGTTATGATTAATTAATTAATTTTGCAACAGATTTTCTATGATATACATTTTTAATTAGTTCTAGTCGAAGGGACGTGCTTTGACCAGTTTTTAACATAGAATATTGATGTTCTGAGTAAGATGTTTTTTTCAGCACTAGTGTTTGGATACCCTGTCTCCAGAGGTCCGTTCTCGAAATACCTAGGATCAGAAATCAGGAAAGAAAAAAAGCCCCTCTGGAATCCAGGGTAGTATTTGCAGACTTAAAGCAAGGGGCACACATACACCAACTCACGGTCTGGCCGGTACCTCACTGATGCGCATAGCCATATCACCCGGGCAGTGGCAATCATGGACAGCTGTTTCGCCTTTGCCAGCGTGGCATAGCCGTCGGATCAGTAAGCGGGGGAACCTACGTATCAAAGACCCTTTTTTTTCTATTTTGGACGTATCAAAGACCGTTTATACTGACGAGGCGAAAGCAAAGCACTCCTTTAAGTGCCAGCTCCACACAACACATGTAGGAGTTGTCGGCTGGGAACCGCTATGTGTGCCCCTTGCTTTAGGTTTGTCTTAGTATTGGCAAGAATTTTTTTTACATCCATGCGTATCCTTATATCACAGCACATGTTTCATCAGTACATAAAATAAAGTCAAAGGGGCACTAATTAGTACCTCTTGCTGCACTTGTTGTATAAAAACTGGCGCGTGCGTACCTGTTAGTTATTAAAAGCGCTGCTTCAACACAGATTTAAATAGAAAATGTAAAAAGCCATTACTGTATTCCATATGTCAGTAGAATAAGTAACAGTGGCTTGGCTAGATACAACTTGTGCAAAGTTCAGAGCACATTTTGAACGGTTCTGGAACCAGTTAAAATCTTCGTTATGTTGTTGTTGTCTACTGGAGCTCGTTACAGGATTTCTTATACTAAAAAATAAAAACATGGACAAATGACAGTAAACATACCTAAAAATGAGACATTCGAGAAAAAAATTCTAGAGTTATCTTTTTGCAAATCCAGACAGAATAAGGCAATCACAGAAAAATAACTCTAAATCCGTAACTAACTATTAACTATTTTGTAAACATTGGCCTGCAGCTTACTGAGAAAATTAGAAACAGAACCATGAGCTTTTCTAACCACACCACAAACCAGCTTACTTTCAATGTGTTTCAGTTTCAACTGATTTCATCATTAAAGCTATCAAACGGCTTAAGCCAACAAATAAAGCAGTTAGCCTAGACAAAATAAGCGCTAGTTTGCTAAAGGATGCCCTTGACGTAGTCGCTCCAACTTTGACGTCGCTCTTCAACCTCTGCATCGAGTTCGGAAGCTTTCCGTCAATCTGGAAATTGGCAAAGGTAACCCAACTCTTTAAGAAGGGTAATAAGCAAGATCCGTCTACTTACAGACCGACATCTGTTCTGCCTACTTTAAGTAGAGCTGTGCATACCCAACTGTGTGCCTATCTGTGTGATAACCATCTGCTCTCTATGTAAGCAGTTCGGTTTCCGACTTAAAGCATCGACAGTCACTGCGACTGCACAGTTCACAGATCAAACCCTTACATATATGGATAACGAATGGTCACAGGCGCCGTATTCATTGACCTCACTAAGGCTTTTGACTGTCAACCATTCGATATTATTATCTAAACTTAATAGTCTCGGCCTTTTGGATGATTCTACAGCATATAATTGGTTTGAGTCATACCTTTCCAACCGATGTCAAGTTACTGCCTGCAACAACAGTCAATCGGACCAAGCAAATTATACCGATGGCAGTACCCCAAGGCTCCATCCTTGTACCTCTGTTGTTTACTGTATACATTAACGACTTACCAGACCGTTTGGAATTCTGTGACATTACTCTTTACGAAGATGACACCGTCTTATTCATTTCTTCTAAATCTATTTAGGACATTGAATTATAGCTAAATTCAGACCTCGATAAAGTTAGCAAGTGGCTCATATCTAATCAGCTTACCCTGAATATTATTAAAACCAAATTTATTATCATGGTAGTAGCAACCAGCGCTTGAAATAATTGAATTCAATCTCAATTACGACTAATGATAAGAGTATCGAAGAAGTTAGCTCCTTTTCGTACTTGTGTGTGGTTATCAATAACCATCTAAGTTGGCAAGATCTCATTGATTATATCAGTAATAAGATAAATAAGAAATTGGGACTTCTTAGACGTAATAAAATCATGTTTACCGCTGGAGGCTAGGCTTATGTTTTTTAACAGTTACATCTTACCTATATTCGACTATGCTGATATTATTTGGGGAGTCCTAAATCATGACTACAACACTAGGTATAAGGAGATAATGTACGTACTAAGGATTTTTCAAATAGAAACTGGGGTCTTTGGACTTCGACAAATTTTGCCTCGAACGAATGGAATAATTTAGATAAGTCATTGAGGGAGCTCATGTCACTTGACAATTTTATAAGGCCATCGGCAATGCTTCAATTTGATAAATTGATAGTTAGTTCTTAGTAAGTTCTAAGTTAGTTATAGATTTCTCTTATTTACTTAATGTTACGTTTTTTAGTAGGAGGACCCTTCTGTAAAGCACTTTAGGGTAATTTGATTAATTGATAGTTAGTTCTTAGTAAGTTTTAATTTAATTATAGATTTGCCTTATTCACTTAATGTTTTTTAGTAGGAGGACCCTTCTGCAAAGCACTTAAGAGTAAAGTAGGCATCCTCAATAAAGACTGTCATTATTATTAACAGACTGGTTTAATGTGTTCAAAGTAAACATACGTATATCAGCTTCGAGTTCTGATTGGTTCATTTTGCCTACGTCTGCCGTAATTGACAGAAAGACTCAAAGGATGAACAGGGCGTATTTTTTGGAGTGCCTCGACTATCTAATATTTAAAGACCATTTGAGATCATTCATCATTCTCCAGATGGTTTGTTCTTTACTTTTCCTTTCTATTCCCATATCTTTCCGAGAAATGACTAGACAGGAAAGAAAAAGTGTCTAAGTGTGTTATTGCTGTTGTTTTCAAATTTCTTCTTCGATGACATTTTTTCAGAGCATTACAAGACTATCCAGTACTCGAGAGCAAAGTGGACAATGAGCGATTACTACGATTCAGGCTAGTAAACATGCAAACAGTTATTTTACCCGTTTTCTTCATCCTTCATCATGTTGTGTTCAGTTGTGATGGCATATACATTACATGAAATTGAAAGTGAACAGCTGTTTTTTTTCTCACTGCCTGTATTTTAAGGTCACCGGATACTTTCACTTAGGGGTGTCTCACGTGCAAGTGATGCAGCGCGTTCCGGTTAAACTAAAGATACCTCAAACCTTATATTAAATTAAAGCTTACTGAATTGGCTATCTATAATAAACCAACAAAGTTTTTTAAACTTGCACTGTCGATTTTTTTATGAATTTTTTAAATCAAAATGCAAGCGTTTGAATCAGCTTTCGAAAGCTAAACTCAAAGGGAATTTTGTTTTTTACTAATTTGAATTGCTCTAGACTTTCGGGAGTCAAAGTGCTAAAAAGACTAGTCGGGACACGTCTGTCTTTTCGACTGCGATGAAAACTTACAAAACAATTTGACAAGGGGCTAAAAAGTTGGATGATCATACAAAAATACTTCTAAACAAAAGTGTTAAGAAACAAAAAAATTCCCCGCAACGTTTTTGTTGATTACACATCAAGGCAACATCCCTCAAAATTCCTGGTCGATCAAAAATATTCCATGTGAGTTTTGGCTTTCAAAAGCTGATTCAGACGCTCGCATTAAAAAATTATAAAAAAATTGTTGGTTTATTAAGGTGGCCAGTTCAATAAGATATAGGGTTACAGTATCTGCATGCAGTTTAACCGGAACGCGCTACATCACTTGCAAGTGAGACACCCCTGAATGTATTTACATACTGGTATTTTACATTTTTGAATAATTTACAGCCTTTGTAACATTTTCTTCGCAACATTCTCTTTATTAAGTCAGTCCTTTCTTCTTCCTTTTCTCTTTAGGTCCAGATATCAGCTGCGGATCTGGAGGTGATATATAGTGAATAGTTCACTTTTATTCCAAGACCGTTTTTTGACAAATACGTGAACAAATTCTCTTACCAATGGATAGTGCTTTCGCCTAATTCACCTTCTGTGCAACTATTTGCAGGAGAACGTTAATGTCTCAGTCATGTAAGATAAGCCACCAGGTCCAGGATGTCTTTTGAACACACCATGCCTCTCGCTTTCATTTCTTTTTTTTACTATTTATAGTTGGATTTCCTATGATGTTTCAGTGATGTTTCGATCGTTAAACAGAGTTGTAAACATTAACTGCTCAAGATACATTTCCTGAGGATAAGTTTGTACCTGACCCGTGAAACAAAAGACATAACAGTCGAAGGGGAGACGTCAATTTGATTTGATATGCTGTTTGCGGCTTTCTTCAACGTGAAACTATCTATGGACGGCATAAATGCCGTATGATGGATACTGTTAAGAGTGGCTCTTTGAGGGAAGTGGTGCAAAGATAGAAATGAAAAATGAAATTGAAACTTCCAATTTTTGGCCACTGAAACATTCTCCAAATTGGAAAATTAGATGCACAGAAAATTTAGTGCCACGCTGTGCACTTGGTTTATCTTATATTTTTTGCTCTACTGTGCAATAGGCAACTTCCAGCCCTTTTTGTCAGCGAATGTCTGGCCCATAGAAAAGAATTGTACTGTATTTGTTGTTTTTGGACACATCTGAACTAAATTTGGAATTCCAGTTCAAGAACATTTTTTGAATTATAACTTTGCTTGGTCATCACATTTTCGTTATTAATTGAATTAATCCTCTTTTTCTTTCTTCCAATACAGGTGGCAGCTGGGGAGGTAATGTCTAGATATTTTCATTCAACATTTCGCCTTTTAAAAGAATCTTCTATACCTTATGTCCATTCATATTTGGACGAATTGATTTGGTTGAATTGAAGTAACTGATATCAAAAACGACGCGCAGTGTTTCATCCGATATCCAGACACCGAGAAGTGGGTTGAAAAACGAGGCGCAGCCGAGAATTTTAAGACCGACTTCGAGGTGTCTGGATATCGGATGAAACACTGAGTAGAGTTTTTGATATAGCTTCTCAAGTGAACAATATTTCTTGGAGAAATTCAAAGATAAAGTTCGCAAAATTTTATGGTAATTAGTATCCGATATCCAAACCACCGTCACGGCTGTGATTTTCCTTGTTTTCTCCTTATGAATTATTATCATCACCACTGCTTGTAGTGTAGCCGACATAGGTATAATGTTAGTTAAGGAGAAAGCCTTGGGATTTTTTTTTCTGCTAACATGAATGATAACTAGTATTAATATTATTATTTATTGGTGGCGCAAGTGCGGCCTAACGGATGCCGTTATTTTAATACCACTTTTTTTGCCATTGAAATATTCGCCAAATTGGCAAAAATTAGATGCATAGCAAATTTCTTGGCACGCGGTACACCTGGTTTATTTTATTTTTTGCTTTACTGTACAATAGGCAACTTTCCGCCCTGTATCTCAGCGGGTGTCTGGCCCGTAGAAAAGGGTATCACTGTATTTGTTGTTTTTGAACACATCTGAAATAAATTGGGAATTCCAGTTCAACAAAATGTTTTGAATTATAACTTTGCTTGGTCATCACATTTTCGTTATTAATCTAATCCTCTTTTTCTTTCTTCCAATACAGGTGGCAGCTGGGGAGGTAATATCTATATATTTTCATTCAATATTTCATCTTTTGAAGGAAACTTTTATATCTTATGTCTATTCGTATTTATTATTATTTTTTTTGTTTTTAAATTTTTGTTTATTTACACAACATGTGTTACAGTTACAAAGTTAAAACAAAAAGAAATTATATAACAATATTACAGATCGGACCAAAATTACATAAAAACGAAAAAGAATGATACAACAGTTGTAGTAATTCACACGATAGCATTAGACCTGTTAATTTACAGCTTATTCTGGTAAGTTGAATTCTATCTCCCCTTAGGGAAGAAAGGGGTTTTCGACATCATACCTCCAACTGATTAAATTCATCCAAAGATAGTTCCTTAGGTGCTAACGTATTTGTGTACAAGTAATATTTAGCAAACAAAGGAGTAAAATCGAACTTTTTGACAATTTCCGATGAACTTTGATTCTTTCTATCATTATTAAGACCGAAGATTAATTCACTTGAGAATAGCGCAAAGGAGGTGGCATTTTCGTCGTTGAACCATTTGATTACTTCTGAAAAAATTCACTTTGTCCCGTGACAGTTACAGAAAGTATGGATTATTCAATCATTTTGTTTGCAGTATGGACAAAGCACATGTTTTGCAATACCATACGTGAACAGTTTTTAGAAACGACAATTGTGTAAGAGCTTAAAGTAGAATTCTCTTACTTTGTTATCTCTGCAAATATTTTCCACACGAGAGAAATAACGTTTTGCAAGTATTTTTTCTGGTAGGAGGTCCCTTTCCCATTTCAGGTTAGCGTTCATTTCATGTTGATCTTTATTAATCAAAAGCCAGTAGTAGTTTCTATTTTTCGTTTTAAGCAAATCTATTGAAGGTCCGACGAACCCGGGAAGGAGCTTTAGACAAAAAACTGGATTTATCTAAGTGGTATCTCCTTGCATCGTCGATGAGATCCTTAGGAATGGCAGAAACAATTTGCATGTAATGTAAGAAATTACCATTCAGTTGAAATTCCCTAAAAACATTCCGAGTAAGAGAGGGCCTTACCATCATCTCCTAAGAGATCGTGAATAAGAAAGACATTTTTATTCAACTAACTTCTATAAAAGATTGGTCGGCAGCTATTTAAAATATCTTTATTATTGAATAATACAAACCTGCAAAACTGCGTATTATAAGAAAATTTCAAGTTCTAAGAAATGTAGTAAAATCAACTTATGGAAGTAAGGGAGACACATCTTTTCAAGAAAATTATTGTCATACTTACAACGTAACAGGAACTTCAAGCCACCATATTTATCGAGGAAGTGGCTGAAAATGACCTTCCATGATTCGTTATGCGTTGGTATACTTTGTAATTGTAAGAACCTAGATATCATGCCAGTTTAAGTGATTGGTTATTAAAAAGTATCTTTCTTTGGTGCACGTAGACCACTCTTGTTATAGTCTTGGGCCATAATTTTGCATTTGATTTTGTCTCTTCTTTTTTCCCCCCAAAACTTAAAGATGCTAGATTTAACAGCTTGAACTAATTGTTTTGGAAAATCGAGTGTTGAAAGAGGGTGAACTAGCTGTGAGATACCAAGAGATTTCGTTGTAAAACACTTACCAAAAAGAGTGAGGTTCCTAGAGGGTCCTAGAGTTCCATATGCCAAGAATGTGGTCAGGTTTTTGCATTTTTCCTCTAAAATTAAATTCATCGTTTTGTTTCTCATCGTATGATATATATAGGTTCCAAGGGCCCTAGGCGGTTCTTTGGACCACTTAAAGTTTAAAGTTAAAAGGTTCATCTTTGCGATTTCTCAATGTCCCTAACCAAAGCGTTTTGGTTTTTTAGGGCTTTAACCTAAGACCAGATAGATTCCCGAAGGAATTAAGAACCGTAATAGCTCCATTGACTGAATTGCAGTCGTTGGATAAAAGAGTTGTGTCGTCGGCAAACTGGCTTAGCTTCAGCTCTTTTTGAAAGATTGTTATTCCTTTTATTTTTTGGTCTTGTCTCATATTGCACGCTAAGATCTAGATTTCCGGGTGATACGATAAATAAATAAGGGGACAAAGGACAACCTTGTCTCACTCCCGGCGACAGTTTAAAGGAAGTTTGTGCAATATCCATTGTTAAGTTAACAGCGGTTTCCGAATTATTATAAAAAGTCGAGATCCATTGTTGTACACTGTCTCCATAATTAATGAGTGCGAGACTTCTGTTAATGAAGCTCCATTCGATAGTATCAAAATCTTTACAAAAATCAAGTTGTACAAGAATACCTGGAATCGTGGGGGGGGGGGGGGGGGGGGT
>CALNXI010001449.1:0-90674 GCA_942486025.1 Porites evermanni | reverse complement strand
CTCCCCCCCCCCCCCCCCCCTGCCTGGAATGTTCTGTATTTTTGTTTGTTGAACGACATCGTTGACCAATCTAATATTTTGCCCAACGTATCTGCCTTTCACAAAGCCTCATCAGACACTACACCAGCACAACCGCACCTGCTCCTGCACTTACACTTGCATCTACACCTGCAGACCTTCCCACATGCAAATTAAACTCTCCACGCAGATTTCTTCCTTAAAATGTTTTAATTAAAATGTGTGGTTATTACTAGAACTTGTCGGTTAAACATGATCAGTCAAGGCCTACTTAGCACGCCTTTGTCACGGCATTACTAGTACGTTTTGTTTGGAAAACAATTGTTTTCCTTTTGTTTTGTTTGACAAGTCGACATTTCAGCATTCCTGAGTAAAGTTATTCCGCAAAGTTTAAGACGTTTTCCGTTTATTTTATTTCACCGGCCAAACCTCCATTATGACGTCATTTTAAAATCATTAATGCCCACTGCCCACTTTAATAGATTACTGCCCAGAATATTCCCGAACGTTTTGTTTATGAGCCATGCAACCAGCTTTAAGTAGCTAGATTGCTACCCCAAAATTCTGCTAATTCTGTCGGGACACCAGTTCTTGCGATTTCTTTCCAAAAAGCAATCAAAATCATTTGTTAACATGAACCAATTTCTGAAGTCAGCTATAAACTTTCAGTCTGTATCTCAACGGGTGCTGTTCCTGGGTCTCAAGATAAGATTGTGTCATATTTATTGTTTTGAAGGACTTTTTATCCTGGTGTAATGTTTAGTCTTAATTAACCTTCAATTTATTAATCCAGTCCTTTATTTCTTTCCTTAAAACCAGATATCAGTTACGGATCCGGAGGTAATATATACTTAATACTTTATCCAACCTTTATTTTTACGAATTTGATCATCTCCTCACATCCCACCAAATAATGTTTCTGCCTACTTCATTATAAATAGCCAAAATTAAAACTGGATTCTGATTGGTCGAGACCAGTTCATTATATCTCCATAAAGCTCGCAGCACACGTCACGCGTGCATTATAGTGCAACATATGCACGCAAGCTACGTCACACTCTCTGCCAAACACAGAAATTTATATTTTCGCCTGTCTGCCATTATGGCTGAAGATCTTCGGAGGTGCTTTGAACTTGGCTTTCAGTTTTTAAATGTTGAAAAAGACGAAAAGATGGATTGCCAGTTAGATAAAATTTCTACTGAAAAAAAAAACAATGCGAGGTTTGTCCTGAGTGAACAAGACAGAAATCAACTTTTGGCAGACGCATAGGCGAAAGCTACAAAAAGTTCAACAACCTGGGCTATAAAAGTTTTTAAAGGTATGAACGTAGAAAAACAAATTACTTCGTTAAGAACGAAAGAAATCACTGAGAACTGAAATAGCGGGAGTTCGTTTACATAAGAAAAAAAAATAGAGCAACTTGATAGCACAAATAAACACCGTGTACTATACGATTTGTGACAAATTGAAATTAATGTAAAACGTTTCGGTATCATCTGCACTAGCATATTGTAAGTTGACGCTTTATTAAGAAGTTTCGCTTACATTTATGTGGAATAGTAGTCTTAAAGAAATTAAAACATTTCGTAAATGATTTAAAAACTACACTTTTTGTCATAGAATGGAGTGCTCTAAAAGTGCCAATCCTACCTGAGCTAGAAGAGAAATGGACGACAAAAAACTGAATGAAAGTCTCACAGTTTTAATTTTACACCAAAGCTCGAAGTAAAAAGGGCGAAGAATACACAGCAAGTCCTCGTTAATTTCGTTTTCTTCTGAACTTACTTGCGAAACTGTTTCGTAAAGATTTGCCCGGACATTTTGCCGATTTGTAATGATTTTAAAAGTAGTTCGCTAAACGGGCGGCGTTTTCATTTTCATTCAAGATTTGAACCAAAAGGAGAGTTTGTTCTTGTAAAGAGAAAATCGATGCTTACATATGTTGTTGATGAAGATGTTGAGTTCCCTCGTCTGATTTTGTCTTTTCAATTCATAAAGGAGCTAAAAATGAACTTTTTGTTTCGTTAAGGAAACAAAAAAAGGATTGCGTTTTATCAATGTAAAACGACGTCGTTTGATTTGTAATTTGATCGTTTCAGAACAAGAAAGGGCATCTGTTTTTGCGTTTCTATTTTATAAAAGAAATAAAAAACTTGTTCCTCGTGCATTGTTGAGTTATATAAGCACTTGGGATTTTTTAAGAACACTCGAGAAGTGCCAGAAGCACTCGCCTGCGGCTCGTGCTTCTCTAGCACTTCTATCGTGTTCTTAAAAATTCCGGCGTGCTTAATATATAACTCAACAATGCACTCGGCGCGTTTTTTACTTCTTTATTAAAGATAAAGATAAGATAAGCCGCTTAGTCACAGGTGTTTACATGTACCTCATTCTTCCTGGCCTCATTTATCACTTGATGAATTTCCTACGCATTATCGTTTTACGGCTTAATGTTACGGTTCCGTTAATCACCCTTGTAAACATTTAGAGAGCGAGGAAAGTTTGAAGGATGGCTCACTTCAAAAGTTGAGAATAAGTTTGCACCTGAATGTCAAACAAGGACATCAAAGTCAACATGGCAATTCTTTGAATGAAGGGGAGACCTTTTATATACTTCTTGCGGCTTTCTTCACTACTATATTATTATAATTATTTTTTGCTACCGTAGCAACAACAATAGCCAACTTTCATTCCAGTTTCATTTCATTCCAAGACATTTTCTGTCGTAAATTGTAAAAACAGTTGTTGAGAATTGTAATAACCAAGCTCTCGTAAATTGTAATAACACGTTATCGCAATTAATCCGGTTCCAAACCTTTTTTTGAATCATTTACATCCCATTTTTGTTATTAATAGAATCCTTCATTTCTTTCTTCCTATACAGGTGGCAGCTGGGCAGGTAAAATATGCCTATACATGGTTTGAAGTTGTTTTATCTTATGTCCATTTGGCGTTTATGTTTGTAAGAATAGATGTGATAAGATATTATCATCAGAAGGTGCTTTTGCCTATTTCACTACTTTATCGTGTAGTTGACATGGGAATACAGTAAAAACCCGCAACTAAGAACCTACATTTTTAGGAGTTAGCCTAAACAGGTTCTTATATAAATGGTAGTTAACAAAATTTTAGGCTATTTAGGTTCTTAAAATGGGTTCCTAATCCTGGAGAAAAAACAATTAAAACACAGCTGCAAACAAGTTGGTATCGTATGCATCAATGTCTTCTTTTTAACCTGGAACTTGATAGAGAAACTATATCAATTATTTAAAGACATTTTTATATTATCATCATTATTATTACTAGCTTTAATGCATAATGGTGTGCTGATCTACATATTGTTTAGTATGCTTTGTAAGTCTACATATCTTGCACTCATTTTTCTTTAAAAAACATTTTTACAACAATGGCAATCTGCTTTTTTTGCTTCAAATATGATTCTTGCAGTGCAGCTGTAATGTACTAGTATGATTTTAGAAAATAAGAACCTGTTTTAAATTTCTTAGGCTAAATAGGTTCTTTTTTATAGGGGGTATAAATGACCAATTTTAGGCTAACAGGTTCTTAATTTTTAGGTTCTTAGTTGCGGGTTTTTACTGTAATATTAGTGAAGGGAAAAGCTTCGGGATGTTTGCTTGATTTCTTTCGGAGATTAGACAAATGCAAATTTTGCTGTTATCTTACTCTTCAGAGAAAATAATATTGTGAGTGCTAAGTAACTCTATAAATCCTTCTGAACATACGCTCTAGAAAGGAAACTGAGATAATCTTTGAAAATAGATTAACGACAAGTCTCCTTGGGTGCTTCTTAAGAATAGATCAACGACTTCTTTCAGATCAATGTATGTTAGATAGTGGATGTACATAAGAGCCAGTAACGAGAGTCTCTCTTGTGCCGCGTCGATACTACTTTTTGGTTAGTAAAACAGCAGATATTTTAAACTATCCTCAAAAACAAAAGGGTACACAAAAAAAGAAAAAAAATGCATACCTTCCTGTCCTTCAAGAACAAGACGATCCGAGATCCACCCTTGTAATTGGCGGTCAAATAGCCAATTGGAAAACGAGAATTTCTGATCCTTCATATGGCCTGATAAATGTGTAAGGTTATTAAGCCACTTTTAATAATAAGAAAGGAATGTACTAACACCCTCAGCTAGCGATCACGTGCAATCAGAGGTCAACTTCTGGTAGAGAAAAGATAAGAAACCAGAGACAGCCACTGTTCAGTAAAAGACCGCATGACCTCCCAGTGAAAGAAAAGGGGGAAGAAAACATTTGCTTAATCCGCACTACGAAGACTCTACGAATCCTCCAAAACAGACTTTGGCCGTTAATGATACAATGAAGGAGTAAGCGTCGTAGCAAGAGAAAAAAGGTCTGGCAGGCAATTACCGAATCCCATTTTTTAAAATTTTACTCGAAGGCAAAAATATGTTTTGTAGAAAGCGTGACACAGGGCTTCTCAACTCTTTCACAGTATTCTCAATTTTACTAGACAATCCAGTGAGAAAAATAGAAAAATACTACTTTAAATAGTTGATTTAAATAGTTGTTTTTACAGAGGTTTGTCTCTTTATTGATCAAATACTTTCTTTCTTTCTTTCTTTGCCGCAACCAGACTTGTTCAGTTACGGATCGGGAGGTAATGTATACTTGATGCACTACGTTTCATCTAGGTCCATTATTTTTACACATGTACATAGTGCTTTCGCCAAATTCACTTCTTTGCGACTATTTCTAGGGAAACTTTGTCCCGGGTGTTTATTAAGCTTACCATAATTTATTCTTTTTAGTTTCATTTATTACCTGTTAAATTTCCTATTCAGTCGGTTTACCGCTTAATCGACTTGACTTTTCCGTTAATAGCCCCTTTAAACATTCAGCACACAAAAGTTCACAGGTGGTTCACTTCTGAGGTTGAAAATTAGAGTGAGTACGCTGTCAAACCAAAGACAGGACTGGCGATGTGGAAATTCTGTTAACGTAGGGGAGATCTTTGATGTGCCCTTTGTGGCTTTCTTTATTAACTTGAATGAGAAACCGTCCGTTTCTTAATGGGTTGTGTGACAGCCGCTTAACGGACGTCGGTAGGGGTGGTTCTTTGAGAAAGTGATGCCAAATGGAAATGCACAGGAAATTACATGGCACTCTGTATACGTGATTTATTTTACTTTTTTGCCATACTCTACAACAGTCAACTTTCAGCCCAGTATCTCAGCGGGTGTGGCCCATAGAAAGGGATTGTACTATACCTGTTCACCTGTTCCAGGCGTTCAGATAGTGGGGAGCGGCGCGAAGTAAGAGGGTGGAAAAAAAAATAGGAAGAAGAAAGAGAGAGAGGGAGAGAGAGGAGGGAACGGTTGTGAGATTAGTTTTCCAAAGGTCATTCCGCCCACTTTGTCGGCTAACAATCCAACCTTAGGTTTCGGTCTTAAAAGTTGTCAATCAAGCAACGGGTGACAGACCTCACTGTTTACTGAATTATGTTTTTGAAAAATATGTATGTATTGAGAAAAAAAAAATTTTATATTTGTTCATTCTGTAAACGAATATATCCTACAACTCTAAAATGAAAGAACTGGCAAGTAACACTCGTTCCACTTTGTCTGCCGGTGATTCTCAGTCAGATCATAGACTAACTGCTGTCAGTTTCTTTGTGATTATATTCTTCGAATTTTAAACTGCTGTTTGAATTTGTTTGTCGCCGAAAGCTTCCACGCGTAGCTTAGGAAGACGTGCGTTAAAGCAAATAAAGATCGGCGAAAATTTAAATAACAGCATGTCCCAAGACTGGCTTATTTGTACCTATTCACGAAACCGGCTGTTAAATATCCAGGTGAATGTTCTGACAGCCAGCTTTCAGGACTTTCAGAGCGAACAGTCGCGTTTTCTTCTCTTCTAAATTCACAACCAATTCGTTCAGGCTTTCTTTACTGCTTTAGCAACTCCAACAGTGTTAAACTGTTGTACTTGAATAACCGCGTGTAAAAAGTCTAATAAAGACTCATAATATACAGATTTAGCCAGGGCTAAAAGCGAGGCTCCCATCAATAAATTTATCAAACACCTTAGGGCACATTCACGTGACTTTTGAGGGAAAGGCTAAGTGATTTTGAAGAAACTTATGATTTGCAAACAGTCCAAGAGTGAAAAAAATCTTACATCGAGTTAATAGGCTTATATGTACACCCAGAAATAGGAATCATCTTCGATGAGTCAAGAGCCGTAATCGCTCTTGATCACAGTAGATTAGGCCTGGCAAATTCTTCCCAAACAAATAACCCATTGGCCCACCTAGACCAACTTTATCTTATAAGGTTAATTGGACATCTCCCAAAATTATTAATTTTATGCTCTAAAGGCCGGTTGTAAGACATGACGATAGTCCTCGATGGCAGCCAATTTACACGTTCTATTTTAATTATGGGTTACATGCATGCCTTTGACTAAAAGGGAGGCCCAAATAAAAAAATGAAGCCGAATTTTCTGTGTTAGACAAGTTTACTTTACATAATTTTGCCAACAAATCTGGTGACGTTTGTAAGTCAGCCATTTATACTTTTTATTCATAACATCTGAGGTAAACAGTACTATCAGTCGGTGTTTTTTTAAATAAGCTCACATACCTCGGACAGAATGCAGTTTTTCACAATTTTGCAAGACAAATTGCACTCATTCAATAATCAGGACGATCGAAGCACGTATGCGCTTCTTTTACAAAACAAATTACAGAATTGACCACATGACATGTAAAACGTTTTCATGAAGAGAATTCCATAACGTCGGGACTGTTCAGTCAGAAAAATCTGCTCCTATAAGGTATGCAGGGCAACAATGGGCTTTCAGCGAAAACGTTGAAAAATTTCCAAATTCAGTTATACAGCCAGTCGGTTCTTTTTTTTGACAAGCGCCAAATTTGCAGTGGGGGCTGATCTTTAAAAGCGTTTGATACGCGCGGCATTTTGGGTACTCCTGCAAGCGATGCAGTTCATGTTCGACTGAAAACTACAGGTAAAGCGATAGTAGTATAGGAGGGACCGAATTAACCCCTTTTTTGGGCAGGAATTTCATTAACTTGGGCAGGAATACATTAACTAGGTGACGTCATAGGCTATTGTCTTGATCTCATGAATAAAATAAGCAGGGATGCCATTAAGATAAGGTCATGTGCTATTTTTAGTTGGTTTAGAATTTCTAGTTACTTTAAGGTCGATAAACGTCTTCGTTTTCGATTGGTTAGTTAGAAAATAAGAAACGTTTTTATTGGTTAATTCATATTGTCTGAGGAGTAAAGTCAAACTTGTCTGTGACTTAAAATCACGGAGGCGTAATGTAATTATGCAAGTCCTATTTCCTGCTGCTGTGATTATCCTAGTTCCGGTTCACTGACTTTTGGCGGGCAAATCGTGCATATTAATGAGGGCAAAGACAAACTAGCTCTTTTTAGCACGAAAAAATAAGGTTGTACTGTGGGGTCGATGTGGGGTCAGCGATTTGAAAGAAATCTATTAAAATAGTCAAAGAAGGCAAGCTATCTTTTTTTACCACGTTTTGTGTAAGCTTGTCAAACCTGATACTACGTCAGATTATTGTCTCAAATCTTACAAAGGGGCATAGCCGCATAGACTACGCTCGACTTCATGAAATCAGAAATAAAAAACAACAACAACAAACATCAAACAAAATAATTACTAAGGCTTACCAGTCGAGATGCAGCTCCTGAAAGCCATCAAGTAAGTCCAGAATTAAACCCTTTTACGCATCAACCAAGATGAAAAACAAAAACGATGCCATCCGAAATCGCATTTCCAATGACTTTGACAAGCGGAGCATTTCTCAACCAAAAACCCAATAAACAAACCAGCTATGAAAGCAGCTGAATTTCATTTTCTACATCCAGAGGAAAAAGACAGTTAAAAACATCCCAAGATGACAAAAAACTCTGTCAGCTTCAGCTATCAGTAAACTAGTTTCCATATGCTGCATAAATTTTCCGCATGAACTCACGTGTCAAATTTGACCAATCAGAACATAAAAATTGGACGTAGAGCGTGACCAACGCGTGACCATGGTGAGTCAAAAGTAATTGCCTTCCTGGCTGAATTTTCGCGTCCGAGGTCAGTTTGAAATCAAACTTTTATTAGTGCGGCTCAAGCGTGGCTCATAAACACAACTTATTTCCTGTGCATTTAAAGACATAAAACTAGAGCCTGCGATCATTTGAATACAAGTAACTTGTCAGCGGATAACTTCCAAAAAATACCCGACCTCGACAGGTCGATACCTGAGCCCGCGATACTAGTCAGCGGATACCCTGTTTTGACAGCTGTTAATTGATCACAACATGGATGTCCAATATGAGATTACACCTGGGCTCCTAAACTACTATCTATAGCTAGAAAGTGTGAGATTAAACATTGGTTTCCCCGTGGTGCGGACGGTCGGTCGGGGGTAGTTGTACGGTCACGTGATTACCAAATTTTCAAGGATGGATAGATTTTCTTAGCTATGGGGCTCCGCTTCGCGGGCACGTGGAGCTCGGCTATCAATAGAAGGTTCATGCGTGCATTTAATATTCCCGATCAGAAGAAAACTGAAAGGAACGAGCACGTTTAAAGGCCAATAAATGGTAAAATTTCGAATCCCTACTTGACGAGATCCTGCCTCAAAACGACTGATATATAATCTCATCGCTGCCACATCACATTTCCAATCAAGGTAATGAATCTTTAAGTGTTGACATGAGCTATCAAAATAAACCAGTCATAGGGTATACGAGAATCTGGGTACCGAAACAAGCTTTTGTTAAATATAGTACTACAGGCGTCCCCTCGCTCTCAACCCTACCGCCACCCCTTGCTGTTTGTTTTTTCCTGCTCAGATCTCTTTGCGCCGTCCCCACACCACAATCTGAACACCTGGAAAAGGCTATCATTACTTTAAAGAACAAATATAAAGTAATTGGGAATTATTATCATCGCTTGATCATCACATTTTTCTTTCTTCCAATACAGGTGGCAGCTTGGGAGGTAATATCTATATATTTATGTTCAATATGTCATGGTTTGAAGTTGTTCTGTCTAATGTCTATTTACATTTGGACGAATAATTTATTAATAACTTATCATCACAAGGTGCGTTCGCCTATTTAACTTTCTTTGAGACTATTTGTTGGGGAACTTCATATTAAGATCTTAGCCACTTGGTCCCAGGTGTTTATTATTATTGTTATTATTGTTATTATTATGATGATGATTATGATTATGATTATGATTATGATTATGTTCGTGTCTCACACCACTAGTTTGTATAGGTGGCCTTGTCTCCTCAAAGCGTCAAGCTATATCATATAGCCTAAGGTGTGTAAAGTCCTTTTTAGGGTTTTGGCCGTGTCCAACAATTAAGCTTTCTGGAGAAATGGTTTTATCCTAGGTGTTCCCAGCTTGCTGACTCACATCCTCAGGTGTTTATTCACAGTCCCAAGAGCCCCAATTACCGTAGGGATGACAGATACGCTTCTGTGGTTCCAGATCTGATAGTGGTCGATCTTCTCGCGTTCATTTCCTGCTACGTGTGTATCAAGTACACTCTAATATCATAATATCAGGTCTATTGTGATCTCAATGGTAATCTGTTTGAGTTATGAGATCGCACAGTAAACTTGGTCATTTTCCATTTCTTTCTCTGGAGAATGGTCATACCAGGTTTCACTACACTGCAGATTAATTTTTTTGCAAAAATTCTAGTGTTCAACTTTAGCAACCTTATCGTGTCTAAAGTTCATGTACTGGTTTTGGGCCAATTTATAGCATTCTGCAGTTATATGGCTCACAGTTCCTTCCCTTTCTTCACATAGGTGGCACATCAGTGAAACAGCTTGCCTGTCGATCTTATTCCTAATAAAGTGCTATTTTTATTATTATGACTATATCCTTTAACTTTATGCCATAATACAGCATCATAGCCGAGCCTATTCGTAGAGCCTAGGGTTAGAATGAGGTAGAAGTTTATTTGATGGAGAGTGCATTTCTTAGGATATGCCGGAGATGTTCCACTGAAGTAGTGTGATCTTCTGTACTTCATGTATTTTGATATTAACCAGGATCTGTTGTATATATTCTGACAGGTTTTCAGTTACTTTAACTGAAGTGAGTCTTTTCTGTAAATATAGGGATGGACATGTCAATGAGTAGCCAGCTTTTTTCCTGTTTATTCTTGACTATATACAGTGTCTGGTTAGCCTTTATCTCACGATCTGTCTGTGTTGGCATATCCCACAAGATTGTGATGTTGTCTTTTTTTGTCACTGTTTGCGGATTATGCTCGAACGTACCATTTCTCTTTTGCGTTTATATTCAGCTTTTTGTAGACGTTCCAGTGTAGGTATACATGGAGGCTTTGTTGTGTCTGCATGTGTAGATATTCAGTTTTGGCCAGCTCAGGGCACCCTGCCACAATATGGTCAATGGTTTTTCATGGAATTGACCACAAATCCTGCACATTGGGTCTGTACCATCTTTTAGGATCTTGCTGGGATAGTAGTTGGTCTTGATGGCCTGGTATTGGGCAGCAATGATAAAGCCCTCTGTTTCGGCCTTGAGCCTCGCTGTCTTAAGCCATTGGTTGGTCATTTGATGGTCCACATATTTATTACTATTATTATTTGTATTACTATTATTATTATAATTATCATACCATACATCATTCTTTTTCTTCTCGTTTAGTACTTGTGGGTGTCGTGATTTTCTATATAATCGTTTCTCAGACTCAATCAGCCATTCATCTGACGTGTTTGCTTATCTCCCTTACAAACGTGTAGTCCATATAACAACAATGTTAGTGAAGGCAACAGTGTCGAGATGCTTGTTCGATTTCTTTCTGCTAGCATGAATGACAACCCGTATATTATTGTTAATGAGTGGGGTAAGTGTAGCATAACAGATGCCGATAGAATGTCATCTATTTTAATAGCTCACTTTCAAAAAACAGTCAGAATATTTGCAATGAACTGAAAACCACTTAAGCTTTCTTTTGGCAGGATATACCAGTTTACGTCGAAGGCCCCTTAAGACTATTGGCCATGCTCCAATTGAAAACAAAAGATTGTTCTGTAGTTATCGTTCAGTGAAATTGAAATTCCGTAATGTAAAAAGTAAGGCCCGGTTCAGACGCCGATCTTTTCATGAGCCGAACCTAATATATTGAATTAAGTACATGAAAAGTTCGGCGTCTGAATCAATTAGGAACGCCTGTTTCAATTTGGAACGGCTCAGCCGTTCTTTTCGCCTAGCTCGGCCGGGAATTTCGCCTTTCGAGCGACTTTGGAACGGCTTTGATTCAGAGGCCGAACTTTTCATGTGCCACACCTAAATTATGATAACGTATTTTGTAATAAGTTTGATCGAAACGAGCATTTTTCGCTTTTTGAACTTAGTTCAGCTGCAATTATGATCGGCGTCTGAATCAATTCAGCCGGTCTTAATAATTTGGGTCGGCCTTAATTCGAATTAGGTTCGGCTCATGAAAAGTTCGGCGTCTGAACCGGGCCTAAAAAGAGTAAAATTTCCCTTCTTTATCTAAGCAATTTCCACCTTTTATACGGGGCCTTTTTTACTAATTATTCTTAATTCAGATTTCCCGNTGAACCGGGCCTAAAAAGAGTAAAATTTCCCTTCTTTATCTAAGCAATTTCCACCTTTTATACGGGGCCTTTTTTACTAATTATTCTTAATTCAGATTTCCCGAACATTTGTTGATGCTATTTGGGGGCACAAAGGGTATGCTGTACTTGTTTTTATTTCATTTTCTATTGTCAACAATACCCAATTCAGGCCGGGATCTCAGTGTGTGCAGCGCATATCGTCATAGGATGGAATTATATTTTGTGTATTGTTTTAAAGCACCCTTCAAATTACCCAGGTATAAGTCAGAACATTTTTTGAATACTTCACAGAGTTTGGCCTTTAAACTATGTCTTTATTAACATCCGTTTCTTTATTTCTTTCTTTGGAACCAGATATCAGCTACGGATCGGGAGGTAATGTATACTTAAGACTATTATTTTGTCGAATGTAATCGTCTCCTCAGATCTCATCACATAATGCTTTCGTCTTATTTACTTTTTTTGAAACTATTTTTAGAAAAACGTCGTATTAAAGGGGCTATGTCACGTTATTTGTTATCTTTTTAATTTAACAGGCTAAAACGTGTCTTTGCGTTATTACGAAATCGCGCCTATTGAAGCAGGTCGACAGTAAATACAAATTTTCTGTCAATCAAATGTATACCTATTATTTGTAGGTGGAAATTGGTGGAAAATCTTAATTGTTTTGGGGACAATAGAAGAACAATAGATACAGTCGTCTCCCGATAGCTCGAACCTTCAAGGGAAATCGAAAAAAGGTTCGAGTTATCGGGAGTTCGAGTCATCGGGAGTTCGAAGAAAATAGCCGAGAGTAAGGTAAAAAACAGTTTTTACTGCACAGTGAACATTTTAATCACATTTAATTGTAGAACTGTCAAGTGAAAATTAAAAGATACTTCTACATGATAAATCAGAACGCAACGTAACAAAGCATAGCCTAACTGAACAGAGCATGCGTTTTGCTGTTTTGAGAAGAAAAGCTGCTTCACGTTAGCCGGTGACAATCAACATCAGCCTCCACTGGTAAACTATACTCCTACAACACGTCAATAGGAAATCCAAAATTCAATGTTTCGGACGCACGAAGACGGCTTTTTTCCGTACTTTTTAAAGGCTCAAAACATGGTTCGAGTTTTCGAGTGTAAAATTATATAGAAAATGACCTGAGGGGAAACGAAAATTGGTTCGAGTTAGCGGGAGTTCGAGTTATTGAGGGTAAAATTACGGTGAATGTACCGTAAAATTCCGAAAATAAGCCCCTCCGTGTATAAGCCCCTCCAAATATAAGCCCCCTAAACTCGTAACGCAAAAAATCCTCCGTTAAATTGCCCCTCCAAATGTAAGCTCCTCCCGGGGGGCTTGTACTTGGAAATTGGGCTCAAATACAAAGTAAAACAAAGCAAAAACGGTAAATTTACTTCCAACAATAAGGCTAGCCCGATCGATTTTGAAACGCAAATTTCCCTCCATAGATAAGCCCCTCCGAATATAAGCCCCTCCAAAAATAACCCGCTCAAAAAAGGCCTTTGAAAAATATAAGCCCCGGGGCTTATTTTCGGAATTTTACGGTATCTAATCCAGGGGAAATCGATTTTGGTCCGAGTTATCGGGAGTCGACTTTACCAGCTAGAGAATCAAGGTCAAGTTATGCGGTCTTGAAAGCATGTTGCATGACCTTATTCAGTGATAGCATTTCTCACAACGCTCCTGCATTTTAACGTTGACGGAGATAAGCAACTCTATGTTTCTGTCGAGTTTGCAAAATACGGAAACACTTGATATCGTCCTCGGCATGTGTCAAGCGGACGCCTATTCGTGGGTTGCACGTGACGTCACCAAAAATCAAACTAAGAAACTATCGATTCTTCTGAGTTTCTGCTTTCACGAGGTATTACAGTACCTAAACATCTTTACATAAACAAATTTTTGGTTCGAAAGGGTTCTTCGTTTTGCGAGAGAGGACGCTTGAATTTCCAGGCTTTTGCGTGACGCGGCATTTAGCTGGCGGCCGGGAAAGCTCTTATAAATGTGGGTTAAAAACCTTTCCGATTTAGGGAGATTTTGCAATTTAAACATTCCTTGTCTCAGAATAAATATTACTGTAATCTTTATGAGTTTCTCAAGCGAAGAATTCACGCATTAGTAGGAAAACTCGAAAACAGATGTTTCTGTTGGTATCCGGCGGCCATATTGGTGTTCCTGAAAGGGACACCAACATGGCGTTTCCATACAAAGCTTTATAAATTTAGGTAAATCGTTTTTCCCAATATCTCGCAATTGAAATATTTCACAGACCTGATTCTTGGCAAGGTCTTTTGTATATTCATCTTTTTTCATTTCCCAGATTCTAGTCCTTCTGTATTGAATGGTTTATATTTTTATTTTTCATTGCGTGACAGTGCAAGCCGAGAATTGAGTTGGTCCAAGATCACTCCTACTAGGTGTACTAGGCAATTAAAAATTGTCTGGCAGTCGTGATGAACAACAGTTTTTTAGGATGTTTACTGTTTTTTTTATTCGTAAAAATGGCCATTTTAATTTCCATGAAACCTATCCACATGTAGATTTCACGTCTTCCCCTCATTACCGCCTTATAAAAAAGTCTAGTTAAGCACTTGTTGCACGGCCTCCGTTAGTTAGGACGTTCTAATTAATGTGTTAACAATGTTCCGGGTTCATAGTAATTTTTGGACAGTGGCCATTCATCTTGGGTCGCCAAACAATTTTTGGCTCGGTCATGGCTGATTTTTGACTGCTGAAAATATTAATAACTAGCAAAGCGCTAATTGGCATTCAAAAAGCCGCAGTAAAAGACAGTCTTATGTGTCTTCTCCATATTTACAACTTCGCGCAGCTAAAATATTTTATGATTTAAATTATTTTGTAATTTACAGGATTAATGGGACTAAATATATTTTTCCAGGTACTTATTTGAAAGCCATGCACCTGACCGGTTATTTTGATACAACAAGTAATTTTCTGTTTGACGCGAAAATTACCGACCTGTAATTTGCCTTTACACCCGGTAGTATAAGGGACGGACCATTGAAAAAGTTATGGTGGGGGGCGGGGAATTTTCGAGCGGCAGGAATTTTTTTCGTTATCAAATTCCTTGTATGAATTTAGGCCATAGCATGAATATTTTTTAGGATTAATTGGCGTGCGTGAATTTTTTATTCATTTGATTTTCCCTCGCGTGACGACAACTTTACATACAACCGCCTAAAGTGACGTACCTTTAATCAACTTTAATCAACTTTAAACATTGGTGTAAAGTTTGTCATACAACTTTAAGCACATTTGCGCCATCTTTATTTCTTCGTAATTCTGCATTTTCATGCTGCGAAAAGTCTGCAGCTTGTAAAGGTGCTGTTTGAAGAGGAGTCAACTAGGAAATGATCAAATCGACTTTTATTACTTGCTTACTCCGACCTATCAACCTCGTGCTCTACCCTATCCAACACCATATAAGGTAACAACGTTACATTCCTACCCTCTTTGGAGAAAATCTCGCATACCGCGGCTAAGCAACTTTAAATCCAACAAAGAAAACGAACGTAATCAGAAAGGTAAACAAAACTAAATACAAAATAAAGTAAAGCCTAATGTCCACATAGCAGAGTTCTCATGTGAAACACTATCAGTCACAAAGATAGTTCAGCCAACTTGGTTGGGCGTGTTCGAGTGCGCTGCGGGTAGCGTCTCTCTGGTGCGGCATTGGACTGCAACTGCGTTTCAACATAGGCGGAGTCCTCTTGCTATTCAGTGGTGATTTTCCTCCCTTCGCTACGGGCACGCTTTTGAAGAAAGAAGAGTTCCTTGTAACCGGGATGCCATCATGATCTCTTCAGTGACCATAGCTCCTTTTGTCTTAACAACTGTGCCTGGTTTTGGGTAATACGGCGTGTCGCTTTTCTTCTTTGTCTCGTCTTTCTTGACCAGTACAACGTCTCCTTCGGTGATAGTTGACGGCTTTACGTATCGCTTGTTGTCTGCGTGCTCCTTCATTTTCGCGTTCGCTGTTTGATTACGCTCTCGGCTCAAAGCGTCTGAGCAGGGTGTCATCACCTCTGGCAAATTTGTCCCTACTGGCGTGCCAAACAATGCTGTCGCCGGAACATTACTGTTGTCTTGCTGTAAGGTGTAGCGCGGTAGTTCCTCAACATTCTGTTTAGCTCTTGCTTGTAGTTCTTGTGCTCCAGTTTCGCTGTCTTAATGACCATTTTCACGGTGCACACGAATCTTTTTATTTCTACTTTCACCAGTGCCTTCTTTGGAGTCACTTTACTATGTTTATCTGGGAGTGAAGTAATTTGTTAGGGCTTGTATCACCTTCTCCTGGTTTAGTATTTTGCAGCGTGTCGAAAATCTCGTTTGTAGATTTGCCTGCATATCTTAAATATCGTGAAGAATCATCCGTTGGTTTGGTCCGAGAGTCCTCGCCGCCAATGTAAAGGTGCTTTCTTACGAGGAGTCAGGAGCTGATCAAATCGAAATTTATTACAAGCTTACTTCGATCTAACAAACCCTTCGTCTCTTACCCGGGACCTTTCTATTACGCTGTCTATAACGCCATATAAGGTAACAACAACAACTAAGCATCTGAGAAATCAAAGGTCATATCTTTGTCTCCAGCGAAATCCGCTGAGTGAAGGATAATTTGCTTATGTGCAAGTGAAGCGAAATAAACACGCATTACCGTTGTTGTAAACGCATCTTTCCTTCGCAGTTTTTTTTCCTTCTGAAAGCGTAAATTCAAATGAAGGCATCATCATTTCATAACGTTAATTAAAATGAAGCGGAGCAAATCAAAAAATCGTAAAAAAGCGCGGATCAATTTAGGTTTCAGGGAAACTGCTCAGCTACCCCTCGCCTAAGCCAACATTTTGCCCTAAATGAGAAGTAAATGAGAAGTACGTGTTAATGTTAGCTTGAGGGAGGGGGTAGGTGGGCAGATTCCCAGAAACGTAAATTGATCCAAAAGCAGACTATTCTAGTTGGATACCAAGGATAAAAAATTTGCATACCGACAAAATCAACGTCGAGCGAAATTCGAAACCCTCCAAAAATATGTTTGTTTTTTTTTTTTGCATTCTATACATTCTGCTGGCTAAAATCCTTAAAATATCTTATTAGGTCAAAATTATTTACAAGTTGAACGATTGTATTTCTAATAAAAAGGAGAAAAGCTCGAAAACAGCCCGCGAACATCTCGTGAAAGACAAAGTATCGATTTCCTTATGTTAAATTGCTTTTGTTTCGTGGAAACAATGAGCTAAGGCCCAGTTCAAACGTCGAATTTCACATGCGCCGAATTTAATTGCTATTTTAGTCGACTAAAATAGTTAAATACGGCATTTGATTCAAACGTCGAATTTAACTCTCTCCGCTGTCAATATTCCCAGTAATATAATAATAATTTACTAAAATTCATTCATTAAGTTCGGCACATGTAAAATGCGACGTTTGAATCAAAAGTCGAACCTAAGTCGAATC
This sequence comes from Porites evermanni, assembly GCA_942486025.1. Lineage (NCBI taxonomy): Eukaryota > Metazoa > Cnidaria > Anthozoa > Scleractinia > Poritidae > Porites > Porites evermanni. The sequence goes on along the minus strand of CALNXI010001449.1, from coordinate 73,515 downwards.
TTCGACTGTTTCAGTCGCAGATACGGCAAACGTTGCATTTAATTTAAACAGTCGAATTTAATTGATTCAAACGTCGCACTTCACATGCATTTAACTCTCGCGTTAAGTTCGGCACATGTGAAATTCGACGTTTGAACCGGGCCTAACACTTCAAAGGACGCCACATGTGTCGGAATGCTTTCTGAGCGCGCAAATTGTCATGGTTTTGCGGCCGACGCGTTCAATAGGCGCTATTCCGAAATGCAATTGAGTTCCAACAATAATGGTCCAGTTTTCTTAATTAAGAAGTAGGCATTGAAACTGTTTTCTGTCGTCTTTTTCTACGGGTGGCAATGATAGACATTGATTGAAAGTTGAAAAATTAGGCCAATTTTTTCAGTTTTAATGCTATGCCTGCAAATATTACCAAAAAATTATTAGGGTTAGTATTCCCTGATGGCATTTGTTCGATATCTTCTTCATAACTTTACGGGAGTATTTGGTGTATTGATTAAAGCACCAAGTCCTGACTTTAGCACAGAACTGATCTAAAACAGAAATAAACTTGTGACATAGCCCCTTTAACATAAAACACTTGTTCCCAGGTTTTTTATCAAACATATCTTATCCCATTCTTCCTAGTTTCTACTATCGCTTGTCTAGATTTCCCACGCAGTCGATTCACGGGTGAATGAACCACTTGGTGTTTCAGCACGCGAGAAGAATTTCAAGGGTGCTTGGCTTCTGAGGCTGAGAATAAATTTGCACCTATCTATCAACCAAAGGCATCACTTCAACATGGGAATTCCTTAAATGAAGGGGAGACCTTTGATATGTTTTTCGCGGCTCTCTTCATTTACTTTATATGAGTGACAAACTATCTGTTTTCTTAATGGGAAGTGTTAATGCAACTTAACGGATGCCGTTAGTAGTGATTGTTTGAGAAAGTGATGCAAAGAAGAAAATGAAAATTTTTAACAGCCTTGAAATTTTTAATCATTAGAAAGAAGATAATTTTCGTAGCACTTGTTCATGGCACATGCGCGAGCTACGTACTTGGGCGGTATGCTGTTTTAGAGGACTTGCAGAAATTATACTGGCTTCCAATTATTAATTAAAAGGAGAGACCTGACACTACTGAAAATCACTCATAAAGCCCTCTACGATGATATTTGGCCTGATTACGTACGCCTTAAATTCCATACTGGTCAGAGCCTATAACTTAAGATCTCTTGAAGCACCAAAGTTGGCTATTCCAACTGAAAGCGGTACTTTACAGGACATTACCCGATAGGTTAAGGGAAGAGCCTGACTATAACAAGTTCGTTAGGTTAGCGAAGAAGCATGTTCTCTGAAGGAGAAAGCGTATGACTGATTTTTATTATTATTATTTTAACCACGCTGTCTTTTAATTGTAGATATTTTTTATCAAACCATTTGTACTTATTCTTAAATAATTGTATTTAAAATCGGCTTGACTTTTTGTAATACTGTAGTTAGGGCATGAGTAAGCGAAGAGCCACCTCGTGGAAGTACTACTAAATCGTCATTATTATTATTATTATTATTATTATACATTTTATTTTTTTGCTTAATTCTCAACAATAGCCCACTTTCAGCCCTGTATCTTAGGGTGTGTGGCCCATAATATTTTAAAATAGTACTGTTCGAAGGACTTTTCAATTCAAGGCACATCAAAAATTAATTAATTGGTCCTTGTTTTTCAAGGACATTTTCAGTTTTTAATTATTTATAGTGCTCGATCATCACATTTTCTCTATTAATCCAGTCCGGCTCTATTTATTTCTTTAAATACAGGTGGCAGCTACGGAGGTAACCAATTTTCCTAATTTTTTTTTCTAATATTCACTTTTTGAAGTTGTTCTATTATCTAATGCCCATTTTAATTTGGAGAAATGATCTTGGTAAAATTTTATCACCAAAAGCTGCTAGAGCTTTCGCCGATTTCACTTTCTTTGACACCATTTGTTGGGGAACTTCATTTCAAAATAAGCCACTTTGTCCCAGGTGTTGTTGTTGTTGTTGTTGTTGTTGTTGTTGTTATAATAACTATTATTATTTTTTATTGTTAATAAGCGTACCATACTTCTTCCTCGTATCATTATTGTTGCTTGTTGGCATCGTGGTTTTCTGTGTAATCGTTTTCCATATTCAATCAGACATCCACTTGATGTGTTCGTTTATCGCTCTTACAAACGTGCAGTCGACATGGGAATAATTTTATTGAAGGGGAAAGCTTCGGGATGTTTGTTCGATTTCTTTCTCCTAACATGAATGGCAACTCATACTTTAGTGTTAATGGGTGGGGCAAATGCGACATAACGAATGCCGTTAAGAATGTCATCCCTTCAAATGACCCACGGTCAGAGACAGAATATTTGCAATGTACTGGAAGCTATTGCTGATTACTATTTGTAAACCTATTTGTAAACCGTTCTCTCAATGCTTGATTTAATTTATCAACTAGTGAAACAAATTTACGGTGAAGACTCTTTAAGTCATGTTAGAATTAAAAATAAAAGGTTGTACTGTAGTTAGCGTTCAGTGAAATTGTAATTCAAGAACGTGGAAAAGGAGCAAATTTACACTTCTTTTCGTGCGTAAATTCGTCGTTTTTACGGGATCTCATTTTTGCGGATCGGAGAAATAGGTTGTGCGAAAGGCCTTTCTGATACCGCACAAGGTATACTTTACTTGTTTTCATTTCAATTTCTATAGTTAGAGGGTGCCGCCCATTTGGAAAATCAGGCTAGGGGATAAGATTGTGTTATATAAATTTATTGTTTTGAAGCCTTTTTTACCTTCAATAAATTCAAATATAAAGTACTGAATTGAGAATTAAGTTTAAGATTGGTTTTAGATGATTCACTGTGTTTGGTCTGAACAATGCCTTTATTAATCTAATAATTTCTTTCTTTCTTTTTACATCATGCAGATATCAGCTACGGATCCGGAGGTAATTTATACTTCGACAAGAATTTGTTATGGTCTATACTCTTATAGACCATAGTAATAACGTTGAAATGTCCAAAACTCAAGGGCAAGCACGACCCGCGGGGGAGTGGTAATTTTTGAACATTTTGACGTCATTTCTATGGTGTGTTTAAAAGAGTATAGACCATGGGAAACTGTTGTCTATTTCAGTGTTTTTTAACAATAACATTGCAGGTTTTAACGTCAACCCTGGTGAAGTTTCTTGAAAAATCGCACGCGAGAAAAAGAACAATTGCGCCATCATCACGTCATTCCTATTGGCTATACTCTCAGAGGCCATTACTCTCGACCAATCCGCATGCAAGGAATTCATCATAAAATACTATTTAGACAAATGCCATCATTTCGTCACATCTCAAATCATAATGCTTTGGTCTTGTTCATGATCACGGCTTTCTTTGTGACTATTTGTAGGAGAATTGCAAATTAAGACAAACTACTTAGTCACCGGTGTTTGTATAGGTAATAGCATGATTTGTGGTGATATTTGGCATAAATACCACGAATGATATTTCGAAATTGTTATACGTAATTTCACGAGCCGTTAGGCGAGTGAAATTTGAGACAATTTTGAAATATCACGAGTGGTATTTATGCCAAATATCACGTACAAATCATGCTATTATTTGTTTATACTACTACCCGCAAAAAGTTTGTAATTTTTACATGTAGGTATTTCAAATTAAGCTGAAATACGACTGCTCTAAGCCAATCAAATTGCAGAAATTTCTAATGTAGTAGTGTATAAAATTAAATATACAATACCCTATTCTTCTTGGCTAGTTTTATTAATCGCTTTTTGAATTTCCTACGAAATCGGTTTACGGCTTAATCGGCTTGATGTTTCCGTTAATCACCCTTGGAAACATTCAGCATAATAAAAAAAGTTTCAAGGGTGGTTCACTTTGGAGGTTGAGCATAAACTGTCCAAAAAAGCTGTCAAACCAAAAGCATCACTCTTGACATGGAAATTCGGTGAATGAAGGGGAGATCTTTGATATGCTTTTCGCGGCTCTCTTCGTTCTTCATTTTTTTGTTTTTTTTGTTGTTTTTTTTCGCTAAAGGAGGACTAATAGAAACAATCAACAGAGAAGAAAAAAATACAAACTAATTACAAACAGCCAATAATATACAGTGAAGTAATTTATACTTTGAAATATACATGGAAATAAATAACTTAGAGTATTATCATGCAGATGTCGGTAATGTCATTTGGCTGGCCTTTGGGAGGCTGCCGTAAACCAGAGTGACAATCTATCTGTTTTCTTAATGGATGGTGTAAATGCCGCTTAACGCTTAGCCGTGAAGAGTGTTTCTTTGAGAAAGTGATGCAAAAATGGAAAAGAAGAAAATAAACACCGCTCGCCAAATTCGCGAAAAGTAGATTCTCCGAAACTTTCATGACATACGGTATGCTTGTTTTTATTTTATAGTTTGCTGTTCTGAACAATTGGCCAATTTTGAGCCCTGTATCTCAGCACGCGTGGCCCATAGAAAATAATTGAATGGTACAGTCTAACCTCTCCCTATTACGACCACCTCCGTAATACAGACAATTCTCTTGGTCCCAAGGGTAGCAAACTTCATATATTCCCCAGTTCTACAATACAGACACCTCTGTAATGCGGACACTTGGCTCTGCCTCTTTGGTATCCGTAAAGGACGTTTGACTGTATTTTTTGTTTTAAGGCAGGATTTTCAGTTTAAGTCACATATAAAATAAGTTAGGAATTCGGGTTCAAGAGCTTTCTGTCAGCCATTTACAATGTTGGGGCATAGACTTTCTTTATTAACCTAGTCCTCTATTTCTTTCTTTCTTTTTTTTTTCATACAGATGGCGACTACGAAGGTAATTGGTATACACTTAATATTTCATGTTTTTAAGTTTTCCATCTAATGCCCATTTAAATTTGACGAAAGTGGTAATATCATATCATCACAAAGTGTTTTCGGTGTTTTCGGCAATTTCATTTTCCATGTTGCGACTATTTTTAGCGAAGCTCTGCACGGGCGAAGGCGCGGACAGAGCTTCTTGTAAGCTATAGCTTTGAGATATTTTGGTTGCGATGTCACCGTATGTACAGTGGTCGTCGTTCTTTGTCCGCTCCCTATAGGCGAATCTTTGTTTACATTTTTTGCCTCATTACATATGCTCATCATTATCTGATAAGGCAACATAAAATAAAACCTCTGAATATTAAAAGAGCATAATAATTTCAGTTATCTCCGAAAATTTGAGCCCGATGTACCAATTGTTTTAGAAATTCTCTTTTAAAAACTCGAAATTTTACAAAGAATGTATGTTTCATTAACTTTTTTGCCACCCGGCAATTTCGAAATTTTTAATGGCTGACATTTCCTTCAATATTGCTTGCAAAGAGCTGAAAATTGCACAAATTGCTCAAATTAATCAGCTCTAACAACTTTTGAATTTAGTTCGTAAATACGGCCACGGCTTTTATGAGTTAAGTCGTATGCGAATGAGGAAAACAGTAAACAATGACGTCACCAAATATTCGCCTCTATGTAAACCGGTGTGAAATGTCATATTTAATTGCATGCTGTTTTTGGCGGGGAATACTATAGCAACCCGCGTTGCTATCACTTGTACAACGGCGTAGTAGCAAGCTTTTGTATTGTTTTTTAATGTACTTTTGCGCTCTATCGGCGTTCATTGTCAAGAACAAAAAATGAAAATTCACATGCAGAAAGAGACAAAACATAAGTGCTTAGAATATTACAAAAAAAGGACATAAAGGACACAAGAGGATAGCGTGCGAAACAGGACCCGAAGTCCCATGCCAGGCAACCCCCTTCTAAAATGATGAAAGGAGATGAAAGGCTAACTAAGCCTAGGCTTAAACAAACTTTTCGTTTGTGTAACCTTATTCATGACATAAACAAATACCATCTTTACTGCTTAAAAAAGACATACTGTCATTTGGGCTGCTTTGCCAGTTATTTATTTAATCGCTGTTTTACGCATTTCTTTAAGAGGGATAAGCGAGCTAAAGCAAGAGAACGTTGACCTCCCTGACGTCAAAGATAACAACCGGAAGTTGATCTTTTCTCTCTTTCAGTGGTCTGACTTGATAACGTCATACTACGGGGGTAAAAAAGAAGCTTTCAAACTTGGTTTTGCCAGACTGGATCGTTCCATCAATTGAGAAAACAAACTTCCGGTTGCTCTTCATGACAGTCGTGACGTCAGCGTCCTCTGCCCTTAAGCTCACTTTTGGGTCGTCTTGAATTGGCTCGTTTAATTTGGCGAAATCAGCAATTATGGATAAGTTAAATTCAAAAACTCAAACTCACTTTTTCGGGTGTTAGAAGGCAAACGAAAGTTTTTTGAAATAGCCAAACCATTCGTTCATATCGGCTACATCTTATGTTTCATGGGCTGATTTTTTGCTTCAATTCGTTTCCTAATACTCCTTGGGATTGTTAAATCAAAGGTAAAAATTTTCTGAAGTAATAATTCTTTGAAAAGTTCTTGATCTTCTCTTCATCGATTTGATCTTTTTTTTAAAGCTTCGCGAAGTGCTGCGCTACACGTATTTCTAATAGTTTCAATTTTTTGCGGGAGCTCCGCTTTTAGGCCTAGTTCCCCCGGAATAAGCCACCTGTTCCCACCATACCTCATTCTTCCTCGTCTCATTACCTGTTGGCATCGTGATTTCGTATGTAATTGAATCTCAGGATCATACAACTATGCACTTGATGTTTTCGTTTATCGCTCATCAAACGTGCAAGGCGACATGGAAATTCAGTTTGTGCGGGGGACCACTTTGTTGTTTGATTTCTTTCGGCTAACACGAATGGAAACCCACATATTATGGTAGCATAAATGCGGCATAACGGATGCCGTTAAGAATGCGTCTCTTCCAACAACCCGTTGTTAGAAACCGAATATTTGCTGTACTGGAAATCATTCATTGGTTTTTCGGCAGGATGCACCTTCGTGTACCGTACACTACATGCAGGAGTATGGTGTCAATGGTTTATTTAATAGTGAAGAAAATTTGTATTGAAGACCCCTAAGACTTTAGGTCTCGTTATATTTGTAAATAAAATATCGTGTTGTGAACAGCGTTTATTGAAATTGAAATTTAATGGAAAATAAGAAAGTTTTCTCTTTATTTTTCGAGGGAGTTCGTTCACTGGTATTAATTGTTTTGAAGCACTTTTCACTTCACAATAACTGATACTGAATTGGGAATTATGGCCTGTGAACATTTTTAAAATCATTAACAGTATTTGGTCATAATATTTTAAGTTCCAATCTTTTGTTTCTTTCTTCAGAACCAGATGTTAGCGTTGGATCCGAAGGTAATATTTTCTTAATACTTCATGTTACAACTAGGACCATAATTTTGATACATATGATCATTTCCAACCATCACATAATGCTTTCGCTTTATATTTATATACGTTATAGCGGAGCTCCACCCGCGCGCGTGGGCGGAGCCCCATAGGTAAGGAAATGTGGTAATCTACCCATTCGAGAAAATTTGGTTACCACGTGACCGTACGACCGTTGTTTATTGGGTTTTTGGTTGAGAAATGCGTTGCTTGTCAAAATTCGGTAATCCGATTTCGGATTGCATCGTTTTCGTTTTCCACCTTCCTTAATGCGTAAGAGGGCTTAAAAGTCTCAAGAAAATGGGCCTTCCATGATATCTTTCAGGAACTGAATCTCGAATGGTAAGCCTGAGTAATTGTTGTATTTGATGTTTGTTTTGGTTATATCTAACTTCATGAAGTCGAGCACAGTTTATGCAGTAAGTTTATGCACGTTTGTAAGATTTGAGTCAATGATCTGACCTAGTATCAGGTTTGATATAAGCTTACAGAACTGTGAAAAGCCTTCAGATATATTTTCTCACCGCAAATAGAAAGAAAACGTTCCGAAGAATATTTAGCTATAAATTTGGCTGTAGAAAGAAAACTTTGAGCGATTTTCTTGCTTCGAGAAGTGGCATCTTCGAAAAAAATAAACACCGGGAGGCCGGCTGAAATTACAGTAAAACATAATTAACTTTTAAGTTTAAAGACTCAGGATTTTTAGAGACACTTTAATACTTGTCTTCGTGAATGAAAATTGTTGTCTCTGTAAATGTTTCACCGAATTATCTTTCTTTTGTTGATTGTTAGTACTCTCTTGCAATTTTAATCGCTCGTCCGTGGCGTTTGTTTTCATCGTTCATGAACATCGCTTGCAGGAGTACTTTAAAAAAATGTCGCGCGTATCAAACGCTTTATAAGATTACACATCGTTATAACTGAAACCATTAAATAACAAAAAATTATAGTAATAAATTCGTTATTATGTTGAAACGTAACTCTTTTAAAGTTCATTCAAACACTCGATTACACTGACAGCTCGCACTAGAAACGAGAACCGGCCGGCCTAATGAGTGATTTTGGAAATTGTTTTGAACGGTTTCGCTAAAAGCCCACGATTGATCGTCCTGAACATTGACTGAGTGCAATTTGTGTTGAAAAATTGTGAAATACCGTATTCTGTCCGAGGTCTGTATGATAAATTGTACGTACTGTTTCACCTCAGATGTGATGTATAAAAAGTATAAAAGGTTGGTTTACACACCCCCAGATTTGTTGGCAAGAATTTGTAAAGTAAATCTGTCGAACGCAAAAAAATTCAGCCTGATTTGTTTTCCTAGAATTTGTTTTCGAGGCCTTATCTACAGCTGTGATCAAGAGCCATTATGGCTCTTGAATGTGATCGAAGATGTTTGCTATTTTTTGGGTGTACATATAAGGCTATCAACTCGATGTAAGATGTTTCACTCTAAAATAACTTAGCCTTTCCCTCAAAAGTCACATGAATGTGCCCTCAAGTTAACTGATTTGTGGATCACAAGTTTATTGTTTGATTTAAATTATAAATTTATTAATGAGAGCTTCGCTTTTAGCCCTGGCTAAATCTATATATTATTGACATAAGCCACTTAATGCCAAGTGTTTATTAACATGCCATACCTCATTCTAGACTTATGGTTTCGAGTATTAATTGTTCGCTTCGTAATTTTTTATACGATTAGTTTCTTACTGGTCCCGTCAGCACCTATCCTATGAAATAGGTCACCAAAAACGCAAGTTTATAAACAGAAATGCTCTTCAGAGGGACTTAATAATGGATTTCTTTCATGATCGGGTACGGAGGAGGCGCGAAATACCCATTCTCATGCATCTCCCCACTTCCTTTTTACAAACAGAGTATTCATTCTTGGTCAAAATGGTAATCTTCCCGGGAGCCCAGGGTTATCTTGCTATGTAGAGCTGTAAAGCTACTCAATCGTGTTTGCCCAGTTGCTGGACAGTTTTCTTGTAAACTGCTTAAGACCGTTAACTTCTTGCCTGAGTAAGGAAAATTTCCGAATTTCACTTAAGTACATGTAGCACATAAAGTAACCATGAAACTGCGTGAAGATTTGCCGCCTTTTTCAAGTATCTTTAAAGTTGTACGAGGTTTTGGTACTGAAAGCAATTTTCCCAGTTTTCGACCACCTGATCCTGTTTAATTTCCGGCCACATCCTGTCTTTGAAAACGTCGTGTCAAAAACATTTCTAATACACCCAGGATTACTCTCTTATTAAAATCATAGCAGAGCAAGCAAAAGACTTTCAAAATGTAATAAAAAGGCCAACAGATGTAAAGAAAAGAGGACAAAATCGCTGCCAAAAGGGCTGCAACGATGATTGTCTTAACGGCTTTATGACGGCTGCGCGGAAACGAATAAAAACTCAACGGCAAATAAAATAATACGAAGACGATTACAAATAATATATTCTTGTTTCTTCTAAAATGGATCATTAAAAGCAGTGTACTTTTTTGTAACCAGCAACTAGCACAGTAAGTAAATTTATCCCCATTATGCTCAATATTTTACACTATTAAGCCGCCCTTGTAGTTTACGCTCAACAAATTTCACTGTTGTTCTCAAATAGCATCACTGTTGTGCTCCATTATAATAAACATGAAACGTCTCCCATGCATCATGGTTTTTCTCTCTCGTTTGTTGAGATGTCTCACCTATGAGGAAGCAGCTGACAATGTTGTAGAACCGGAACTGCTGAAAGTAATGTTTTTGCTAATTTGTAACCAGGAGTGGTCTTAAAAATGTGGTACAAGTGTTGCTGGTGTCTCACTTGGAAATCCTACGGTTTTGGCAATGTTTTTATATATACCAAACAAAAGAGTCGAAGAAATATTGCACTATTATTTCAGCATAATGCCCGACTCTTTTGTCTTACTATTATGCTCAAAATTATGTCGGCATAATGTGGACAACCCCAACAATAAGTCGAAATAATCGCTTAATTATTTTGACTGCTGAAATTCCAAAATTGATATAGCCAAGAACCGGGTGACAGTTTCCGTGGTAATTTCATTTTTTGTTCATAGTCTCTCCAAATATAATTAGGCTTCTTTGCATATTTACCATCATACGACAGCTGATACGATACGAACTGTTTGTTTCCATACACTGGTTTTAGTGATTTTAGTGTTGTGCAGTCACGGAAACGCTCAAATTTTTGCTCCAACAAAAATTCTTCGCTCACGGCAGTCTTTTGACTTCAAAGCCCGCCAAAACACATCAAACTTGAGCCAGATTGTTCGTTTTCCTTTCAGAATAATTTGGTCTACGACCAATAAACCGTCCGCGGACGAAACAAACGGAGGCAAGTTTTTTGGGGGCGGAAAACTGGTACAGGCTGGAAACTCAAAGCAACATCACGCTGTAGGCCCTGTTTATAAGTCGCGCAATCGTCGAATTTAATTCAGACGAATTCAATGCAAAGCCTCCCATGCAATAAAATTCGACAATTCTGCGACGTATAAAGTGAATAAAATTCGTCTGAAGAATTAAATTCGTCCAAGACGTTTTATCCGATTCGTGTCCGATTCGAGCGCTCGGTTGCTGAAAGTAACGAAGATTCGATTGGATGGGAGGAAAACAAAAGCGTAGGCAATTGTAACTAGCTCTGTGACTGTGTTTTTCTCGATGTCAGCTCGAATCCGCCTCAAAATGAATTCAAATGCTTTTCTTGTCACTCAAAAGGTCTTCTTGAACCTTGCTTCACTGTATGGAGTTGCCCAGACTACTTCCCACCATCCTGAATTTCTAGACAAACGACTACAACTACGAAAACGTACACTTTCATCTTCAACTGACTGCAACAACAAACGTAGCAGTAAACAAGACGCTACGGAGCGTACACTTCGGCGTCGTGGTTGTGGAACTGATTAATGCGGAGGAATAGTAAGAAATGAAATATGGTAAGAGTAAGGTATTAATTTGTGAAATTATGGGATTTGTCACCGTCAGGAACCAAAAACTAGCATTTCGGGACAAATTGTCTCTGAGATATTAGCCCAGTTATGCTCTGATGACCGGTCATACAAATCCTTCTAAATTTGACTTGGGTCTAAACACTTTGACCTAAGTCAAATATGAGGTTACTGGCGGTGAATAACAAGTCTAACAAAACAAAAGTGAAAAACGAATGCTCTATTTTTCTTAGTCACATCAGGCTTCAAAAACAGCATGGCAGTCTTATGTACTGATTAAATATATGTAAGGCATGGGTAAGGAGGCAATTACGTTGAGCATGGAATTGGCTAAAACTCAATGTTACGAGTTCGAATGTTTTGAGGATAATTATTCATTGACTGTCAGCACGCAGGGATGTCGGATTAACAAAAGGAAGTTTGATACCAAAGGATCACAGCCTTTACAGAGCTTTAAAACACAGCATCCGCCAACACAAACTTGACTTGAACTTAAGTAAAGCTAAACAGCCTCTGCCAATAATGACAAACTCTCACTTGAACTTCAGATATCTTACGGCTTGTGAACACTAAACTTGAAAATCGACCTTCGTCACACTTGACTAAAAACAGCAGTCCAGCTCGTGAGAAAAAACTTAGTTAAGAACTTGCTTGGAACTTGTATGTCGTTTGACATAAGGTTCTAGAAAATACTAAACAGGCAAATAGAAGTAGCTTTTCGACATATTTTATGATTTCAGTAACTGATGCAAATCTGCTGACTCATACTGAAATGTGAACATGCCCTAATTGATTATTCATTAACAATCCAAAAACGCAGAGAACGTTCGAGAAAGTCACGCAACGCAAGAAAGCAATTTTACTACGTACACTCAACAAAGACAAAATGTCTTTGTACAGCATTTTGTAACTTTAAATTTATCACAAAACAGTCCGAATGGAGGGCTCACTCGTGAAATGTTTTTGAATAGAGCGTTTTCACATGACGTCACGGCGGCCATATTGGTGTTCCAAAACAATAAAACGGCAGCCATGTTGGTGTTCCAAACCAATCCTGTGGGAGTTGATCTCTTTTCTTATGGAAACACTTTCTTTTGTTCTCATAAATTTGCATAGATGCTGATCACGTGAGTGAAAACGCTCTACACTCGAAGAGAAATTTCGTGTCTCTCTGCGCGGCAACGTAATATCCTCTATTTATGCCTCGAGTAAATTAAAGGCTAAACTCGAAGTGATCTCAAGAAATCACGAAGTAGTCCGGTCTCATATCGTGAAATAGCCGAAATAAGCCGAAAAGTCACGAACTTGTACGCCCAATCTTGTCCCGAAACTAGTGCATCATTTCATAATTATTTTTCATAGCTCGAACTACCTTGGGTCGCAGTAGCGCAATCGGCTAATCCCTCAACTTAGAGTCTCCTCTGATCTGACGGGTCACACAGGTGAGTCGGTTCAAACCCCGGGGAAGCCAAAATAATAATTCTTTCTTACTCGAAAAAGTTAAAGAATAAATCAAAGAAATCGAAGTGATCTCGAGACATCGCGAACTAATTCGGCTATCACTTCGCCAAATAGCCGAATAAAACCGAAAACCTATTAATGTTAATTTGTCTTTCTTGAAGTTTGGACTTTTGCGGCACCGTAAATTACATGGTCATGTTAACTTAGCTTGTGAATAAACAAAACGCAACTGGAAGACGTGCCCTTTTGCAGAACAGGTTTTCAGATAAACCTACAGATTTCTTCCGTTGGAAGCACAGTGCTGCAGACTTTGAATTTTTTGTTTTATCCACTCTTGAAAAATATTACCAAAATTTCGCGTAGTATAGTATAGTATATCTTTATTGCGCCTTACTCTCCAAAGGGACGCATTGGTCTAGTTACAATAAAGGTTTTCATAACTGCAACAAATTATATAAAAATATGAACGGAAACAACAAAATTATACGGCATATACCATTTGCATGTGTAATCAAATGGTGACGAGTGAAATTAGGGAATAATTTCACGCGCGTTTTGTCCAAATCCTAAATTATTAGGATTTGGACAAAACGCAAGTGAAATTATTCCCTAATTTCACGAGTATACCATTTGATTACCTATTAATATCATAGGAGACGAATTACGTCAGCAATCTTGGATTTTTGGCATGTTTATCCTGGATCGTATCGATCGAGAACTTCACTCTCTCGAACGTTTAGAGCTTAAATTTGGCTTAAGTTCAGAATTTTTCGACAAAATACCTGTTAGAATCCTTCTTGATGTGCTCTTTCGCGTGTTCAGGTTTTCTAAAGCGTCTTTTTATGCCCTGGCATCTTCATTCATGACATTTTAAAACTTCGTCGCCATCTTGACACTGAGACGTACGGAAGGTTGCCATGGCAATTTTATAATTTCACATGTGAAATTACAAATTATCGCTGAAATTTCGCGCCAAAATTAAGGGTAATTCGTCACCTATGATATTACGATAATAATTATACTATAATTTAATTAACAAATCAATTAGATTTTTGACTGAGGATCTGTTTTCCTTTTTGAAAAATTAGATGGGCATATTTGACTATAACTTGTGAAGTATTGTCATTGTCTAATCTGAGTAAATGTAACGTTCTATCATGGTCTGTTGAATTGATGAAGTTTTCATTAATTTCAGAAATATGAAAATAAAGTTTCTGTCTAAGACCATCGTATTCAGTACAATCAATTAAGAAGTGTTTCTCGTCTTCTATGCAGTGTCTTTTGCAAACTAAACAAAGCCTTTCCTCTACTAGACTGTTCACAGTCCTCTATTTTTCCGTCGTCATCGAGATCGAGAGCTTTGCGTTACGGGCTGCCCATCGTGCATGAGTGTCAAAACTACTTAGGGGGCGGGGGCGGTTTGGGAGGAAGCGACGCCCGCCCCCTCGGTACAATTGAGAATCAAGATAGCCGTGACGGTAAGACGCGGTATATCTAAACGATCTCACGAAAAAATAGGGGACTGTGAACAGTCTATTCCTCTACTGGTATAGAAGCTCCTTTATTTTCATATTACCCTGTTTGTATGCGTAAAGTATGAACTCCCAATCGTAGTTTAGTCATACTGATTCTATGAGCTGGGTTTCTAACTATCTTTAGGTATTCTGCTAAGCGATAATCTTTTTAATTTAATTTCCTTGTTTGTATATTTTTGCTCTGCCCTACAGGCTTTGTTTTCTGTGTACCTTGAGACATTTAATGTTTGTTGACAGAATTTAATGTGAACTTGCTCAATTGTACCGTTTATCAAAGTGTGTCTTATAAGATAATAGTTCTGGTCCCCATATTTCTAGACTGCAAAACAGTTGGTTTTTTTTTTCTCAAAATCTGTAAGGAAATCGGTAAATTGTGGCGTAAGAGTCTTTGCAGTCTACCATATTTCACAACCGTAAAGTGGTACAGGCTTAACAAGGGCATAGAAAAGTTTATTCCTTGTCTCGACCGCTGAAGAATCAATGTTCGAGAGTAATCGTTTAATTGTGATCATGAAGACAATTTTGGTAGCCCTTTTACTAAGAATCAGTTCCGTTGCATAGGCGTTACGACCAGATGATGTCATTTCTATTCCTAGGTATGTTTGTTTGTTAACAATTTCTATAGTTTCATTTGCGTATTTGAAATTTGTTTTGTTTTTGTTTTGTCCATTACCGCATAATATGATGATATTAGATTATATGGTATTTACTTTGAGCTTCCATTCTTGAACGTGTTTATAAATTACATGCAGCGCTTGTTGTAATCCCTCTGTCTGGTGAGTTACTGATTACCCCTTAATTACTAACAGATCATCAGCATACATCAGGCAATTACGTGATTAATTACCTAACTTTACGCCAGGTCAGTTATGTGGTCTAAAATACTCCCGCAGGTCATTCATAAATAAAGAAAATAACACTGGGCTTAAGCCGTCCCCTTGCCGTACACAAGAAGCTCTCAGTCACTGGGTTTTGATTAACCTTCAGACAGCTCCTAATTGATGAATACATCGATTTAATGACCTTCAGGAATTTTCCTTTTATTCTTTCCTTTTGTAGTTTATATATCATTCCAGACTGCCATACACTATCAAAAGTCTTTTCATAGTCCATAAAGCCAACAAAAAGTTTTTCATGTTGTTTGGTGAACTTATGACAGCTGTTATGAAGGAGTTGTTGCAAGATGAATAAACTATCTGTTGTTCTAGCATTTGGTCAATCCAACAAGTTGTTCTGGGTTGAGAATGTTATGGATTTGGATATATTTATTCAACCTGGATTGTAAAATTGATGTGAACAATTTGCCCAGACAACTTGTCAAAGTGATTCCTCTGCAATTTGCTGGGGACCTTCTATCCCTTCTTTTTTTCTAAATGGGTTTTATCACGCCAATATTCCAGTCAGTCGGAAATTTACCGCTGTTAAGTATATCATTAAAGATTTTTTCTAATGAGGGAAGCAAAAAATATCGACCATGTTTGATCATTTCATTTAGAATAGAATCCATGCTGCTTGCTTTCTTTGTCTTAAGTTTCGATATATGTTCGTGGATTTCTTTTGGAGTGATCGGTTTTCCTAAGATTTCATCATCTGACAAATTTTCTGTTTCGTCCGAGTCATTTGCAAAATTCGTATTTTCATTTGTTTCATTGTTATCATAAAGTGATTGTCGAAAATGTTGTATCCATGCTTCCGGAGATATGAGGGTTTCTTCTTCGACCGTACTTTCTTTTCGGAGTTTGTTGATCTGCCTCCAAACGTCTTGACTGCGTTCCGAGCTTGATGCATTTTTGCTAATATTTGGGTCTTTTTTAAGAAAATAAGAGGAAATAAATGAACAACCGTCGTCTTGCGTTACGATATTTATCTCTGAGAAGTGAAGTTTCAATAGACATTCAGAGAGAATAAGCTAAAATCGAATGTCCTCAAAAACCGGTTCAGTTGTCAACAAATGAGAAGAAGAAAGAAAAAAGAATTTATTACTTTATTGAATAATGAAGTGTAACACGACAATCTGTTGTCGAATTTGTTGCATGTTGTAATTTTCATATAGGCAAAACGACGTCGTATTCGAACGATTGGAACCGTCAAACGCCCCAAAATTTGGCCGTCAACCGTCCAAAATAGTAGGAAGCTTTAGCAGCGACGACGGCGACGGCAGCGAGGGCGTCAAAAAAGCAATAGGTTTATTACGCAAAACAACAAGTTTGCACGTGCATCACGCTTTTTTGTACATTTCTTTACCGTCCTTGCACGACTACGACGTGAAAATGCCTAATTGCAAGTTTTATGCAGGACGTAAACAAGCGACGACGAATCTCTTTTTCTCTCTCTAAACTTGAGTGCGGTCCTCTGGAAATCAACTCTAGGGAAATTCGCCTACACTTGCCATTTTCAGCAAATTGGAATAAACGCGACAAAGTTTGAAGAAACGCGAATTCATTTTAAAACTGACGTTTTCGCTGCCGTTACCGTCGTCGATGTTAAAGCTCCCTAGTAATTCTTAGTCGCAACCGTTAGACCCCCTCGGCCTTTGATTTCCATACTGAACAAAATCCAAGTTTAGTGCAGTGTGTATCTATCCGCGCTATACTTTCGTATATGCCGAAAGTAAAAAGGTTTAATTAAATCTAGACTAGTGGTTCCTTTTGGAAGGTGAAGTGCTGCGAGCAGAGGGTTTAGTTATCATAGTTATTAGGGAGCTCCAGGAAAATTCGCCTACACTTGCCATTTTCAGCAAATTGGAATAAACGCGACAAAGTTTGAAGAAACGCGAATTCATTTTAAAACTGACGTTTTCGATGTCCGTTGCCGTCGAACGAGAACTCAACCCCTAATTTGTGTTGGGTGTTCTGTGCATTATTGGGTGTCCTGTGCAATCAATAAGGGAGGTTTTTTCGAGATTGCATCCTCGCCGTCGTCGTCGACACACATTTGCCTCGCTTTGAGGCACTTGCTTACGTTTTGCCTCACTTTGACGCGCTAACTCACTTCGTGATTCGTGTGTCCTCGGCGTTCATCTTTCAAACGTTTGCTGAGGTCTGCTATTCTGTCTTCGTAAATCGTTCATCTTTTAAAAGTGTGCTGAATTTTCGTAAAGCGTACATATTTAAGAGTTTGCTGAAGGTCTACTATCGATCTGTGTTTAATGAATCTTTTAAAAGTGTGCTGAAAGTTGGGTATGGTTATGTATGCTAATGAATTTAAAACAAAGGAAAACCAAAAATTAACCGAAATAAAAAATTAACTGCAACATATTCACTAACATGTAACTCACCTAAATGTCACCTTTTTCTCCTAAAGTCGCCTTAAATCGCCTTAAGTTGCACAACATTTTGACCAAATTTTCCTAAAGTCGCCTAAAATTACGGCGACTTAAGGTCTCAGAGTAGGCCTGTGCACACCCTGAGTAAAATTTTACTTTGGATTAAGCCTTCATATCTTTCTTTGGAAAATGCGTGCTACTCCTAGTGCATGCATCAAACCGGGTTGTTTAGCTCGGCGTCCGTTGTGCGACAAAGTAAATTTACCGGCGAGTTGTGAAGCTCAGCGTCTGTTGTGCCACAAAGTAAATCTACCGAGTTGTGTAGCTCGGCGGCCGTTATTCCACAAAGCAAATCTACCGAGATGTGAAGCTCGGCGGCGGCCGTTATTCCACAAAGTAATCTACCGAGATGTGAAGCTCAGCGGCACCATTTCATCATGACGTGTGATTCTGTTTCGGCACTGGACAAACGAACATTTTAGCTAGGCAGGTACAAAAGTTGGGACCACCAGTCCGGGTTGGATCAACTCGGATCGACTCGGATCGAATAAAAAAATAAAAATAAAATAAAATTGGACTCGGATCAACTCGGATCATAAAAAGAAAAATAAAATCAATCGGCGTCACTTACCTTTCACCCGCCATTTTGTTTTTCTCTCACGAACTCGTGGTTGCGTAAATTAATTTTATTTTTATTTTTATTAATTTTAATGATACACTAGTGAGCAGCAATGCTCGCCCGGGGCAAAGGAAATTTTCATGCCCCGGGCGAGAATCGAACTCGCGACCCGGCTTCATTTTGCCAACAAGTTGATGATTGGACGCTCTTAAAAATAACTGAGAAAATTATCCAAAGAAATGTTTTCTAACAAAAGAAAAAGAAACCCGGGTTAAGCGCTGATCGGCCTTCGAACAACTGCATGCGCCCAGTAGAACATCTATTGCGCTAGTAAAACAAAAAGTTCTTTTTACTTGCCCGAAGCACTCTGGCCAGTGTCTCCTCAAACAACAAGCACTTGAGGCGAACCATACGATATCACGCTGATCACTAGCCTTCAAAACCTTTTCATTATCATACACAGTTTAAATGGAGGTTTCGCTGTACGCAACCCTTACGTTCAAAATATGCTATAATCATAGTTATCTATCGCAAGAACCATCCACCCTTTCCCCTCAACTGCTACCTGTACGCCTTGCAAACATATCAGTCGAACGCACTCTCCTAAGCTCCGATTACTGCTGGTCATAGTTCTTAATCAGTGTTTTTGTATTGAATATTGGGAGCCACCGAGCACATTCCCTCAGTTCCGAGTTATTTTTGCTTGTCCAGTCACAGATCAGGGAAAATCCGCTCAACTCGTGATTCGGTCTGTAGGTCACTTTATGTCGCTCCTTTCACATGATTTGCAGTCAACAATTATTTTAAATCAATGATGCTTTGAAAGAAATAAAACCGAACAACTCCTTAGGAAACACGGTAGCAGAGCAGTATAAATTATACTCACCAAACACAGAAGGTTTCCAACGCGAACTGTCAAGTCGCTCTTGTCAGTTGTGAAATTCGCAAAAGGACGCTGAAGAGAAAGCACGTGCGTTAGCCAACGTTGCAATGGTCAGCTGTGTTGCTGATCCACATGAAAGCGAAGCAAAGTTTACCACTAACAAACGTCGTGAATCAAACTGGTATCTGAGTGAAATAGGTCTATAAACTAAATAGAGGTAATTTGTGCTTAAGAACTTTTTGCTCACTCAGATTTACGGCGTTTGGTTATATATTAAATGAGGTCATTTCTTTCTTTCTTTTTTTTTTTTTAGTTCTTTCAGGGATCAGAAAAAGACAAGAAGGTAATGGCTCAGTTAGTTCCAAGGGTGCCCATCCCCACCGGGCATTTGTCGGACATTTACTATTTCTTTCTTCAAAAACTGCAATTTTTCCACGGTGGGGTCAGCATATTCGTACAGAAACCTCACCGTGGGGCTTAAAAAATGTGTACAAATACCCCACCCTTGTAGAGGCTTGAGGTATTTGTGCTTAAGAACTTTTTGCTCACTCAGATTTACGGCGTTTGGTTATACTAATGATGTCATTTCTTTTTTTTTTTAGTTCTTTCAGGAATCAGAAAAAGACAAGAAGGTAATGGCTCAGTTAGTTCCAAGGGTGCCCATCCCCACCGGGCATTCTTTTTCGGGGAATTATTACAACTTGAACCTGAGAAATTTATAAAAAAATAAGAGACAAGGATATGGTTCAGGATGGTTTCGTCAGCTGCTTTGATAAGGCGCTGGCCACCGTGAGCTGTGTGGCAAAATATGATGAAACGTCCGTGGTCATCGAATCAGGTTATATCTTAAAATTAGTTACAAAGCTTTCCAAAGTTTTCCATGGCTTTTTCTACTAAATCGTCTACACCAGCCGTGTTCGTTCTCGTACTGCTGGCTGGTGTTGGTAAGAGTAGTACCATTTTAATAAAATCCAGGTTTTGAATCTTTCTTTTTAAAATACGCACTTGACAATGTGTTGTTCTCTTTCTACACCATACTCAAATATTTTCCTTTTTAAAAATAGTTGAAAATACCATGAAATTCAACAACACTACAGCCCTTTGAAGAAAAATGCCCTTTCGTGGGAACTCGTAACCTAACAAACGCCCCGTGACAAATGCAAGAGGGTAATGGATACGCTTGGAATTGACTGAGCCATAAAATTTACTCATAGTTTGACGTCTTGAAATTTTTCCATGTAATGAGCCCTATAAACGGGCCAAAGTGTGAATAATCTTTTGAACAGCACTCCTTTGCCCACTTCCTTTTCTTTCTGACGATCTGTATATTAAGTAAACATAACATACCCCGCTTCTTTTTCTTTTGTCCCAGTCGGGTGGCATGTACCAATTTTTTTGCGGGAGTTTAATTTCGCGCGTTAACGATTTTGGGGGTTTGTTTGGCGAAGTAGGATTTCATACTACATTAAATACGAACATTTCTTGTGCAATATTTCAGGTACAGTTCTTAAATAATAATAATAATAATGATAATAATAATAATAATAATGATAATAATGATAATAATAATGATAGTGATTAGTAATGATAATGATAATAGTAATTATAATAATAATAAGGGGTTTCATGTTCTTTGTTTCTTGTCTTTACGTTACGACGGTGTGACTCCTTATGACAATTTGGTAGTGGGCTCTATCAGCCAGTTGGAGTTTTCTGTAAATCGACCTTCCAAACGCTAGGTGTCGTAAATGCCGCGTAACGGATGCTTTTCTAGAGTAGCCACAATCAGAACATTTGCCAGAGGCGGTAAGGCCCGGTTCAGACGCCGAATCTAATACATTGAGTTAATTGTGATGCTGTGTGGCATGAATGTGGACAAATAAACTATGACAAGATCGCAGGACTACAAAGACGAGCAGCGAGGATCGTCTACTTCAAAGCTGCCTCAAAACTATTAACTGATCAAATTATGACCAAACTGGGCTTGGAACCTCTCTATTATAGAAGACAGACACACATTTTAAGATTCGTTAATAAGTGCATTACAAATAGAGTTCCGAGATACCTTTTTAATTATTTTAATGTAAGAAACCGTGACATTCACCGCCACAAAACTAGAAATAATAATGACCTTTTTTAGAAAAAAAGTTAACTTAGAATGCACTAAGCACGCTTTTTTCTACAAAGGTGCAAAATTTTTAATAATTCTTAGAATTTATAACTGTTCGAATCTTCCTTTCAATGTAACTATAAATTGTGATTTGATTTTTATCCATATCTTTAATTTTGTTTTTTGTTAATTTTTGTACAGGACCTGCATTGATAGCAGTTTTTTTCTTAAAACTGATGCAGCAATCCTGCATAAATATGTTTAAATTATTATTATTATTATTATTATTATTATTATTATTATTATTATTATTATTATTATTATTATTGTTATTATTATTACATGAAAAGTTCAGTGTCTGAATCAATTAGGAACGCCTGTTTCAATTTGGAACGGCTCAGCCGTTCTTTTCGCCTAGCTCGGCCGGGAGTTTCGCCTTTGGAGGCTTTGATTCAGACGCCAAACTTTTCATGTACCGGACCTAATGCATAAATTATAATAACGTATTTTAAGCAGTTTGACCGAAATGAGCATTTTCCGCCTTTTGAACTTAGTTCAGCTGCAGTTAAGATCGGCGTCTGAATCAATTCAGCCGGTCTAAATGATTTGGGTCGGCCTTAATTCGAATTAGGCTCGGCTCATGAAAAGTTGGGCGTCTAAACCGGGCCTAAGTCGTTTAAGGCAACTTTTTTCGCACGGAGATCAAAAACGAACGATCGTAATGTAGTTTACCGTCATTTAAATTTAAATTCAGCAAATCGTGAAATGGGGAAAACAGTCAGGATTCTTTTTTCTCAGCAGAAAAATTTGCGAAATTTGTAAAATTAGATCCTGCGGAAATTTCATGGCTCATTGTATTCGGATTATATTCAACTAAAACTTTCGACCCGTATGTTAGCGGGTGCCTGTCCATATCGAAGGTCAGATATTATTTGTTTTGTATGGATGAAGTCGTTTTGACGACCAGAGTTCATAATTGAATTCTAATGAAATAAGGACGGAATTTGCGGTTTCAGACAAAGTTTATGAATAACCTACAGTGTCATACAGGAAAAACCCGCATATAAGAACCTGTTAGGCAAAAATTTCATTTTAAATCCCCTTTTCATAAGAACTTATTTAGCCTAAAATTTTCAAGAGGTTCTTATTTTACAAAAATGAAGGCAGAGAAGAAAATACAGCCGTGTGAAAGACATGCATGCTAATACTTTGGAAAGAGAAAATTACTGCATGGTTATCATCTAAACCGTCATTCTAGATAATTATTTAATACAGCAACATATTCCATATCACATTTTATGCCCTGTAGTAGTTATCTGTGCTAATCGCTAATGCCCCTATCAAATTAAGAACCTAAGTAGCCTAAAATCCCGCTGAATACCATTTCTAGAAGAACCTATTTAGGCTAAGTTGGAAAAATCTAGACGCCCTTTTTAATCCAATTCTTTATTTCTTTCTTTAGAGGAAGAAGGCAGCGAAGGTAACAAATTGACGAATTGAAGTTTAATTCTCTTTGCCTGGTGCATTATTTGGACAAAAATGTTTACTTAGTAGTAGTTGCCTTTTTTGTGACTATATGTAGGGTAGATTGATAAACTATAGATAAGCTAATTATAAGCTTTCGATAAGCTATCAGGTCGACAGATGTTTATTTTAATACTCTACTCCACTCGACCACCTCCCATATTGTTTTCGTCGGTGGTGAACTTGATCTAGTTTTCATTAACATATTCGACACCAGCCTAGTATCTCAGTGGGTGCCTGCCCATACCCAAAGTTAAACGAAAGGGGTGGTATCGGGTTGTTTGGAGGAGTTTACGTTTTCAGATAAACTTACGATTTAATTACAGTGTTTTGTCATAACATGTTAATAATTTTTATTAATGCAGTTCTTTCTTTCTTTCTTTCTTTCTTTCTTTCTTTCTTTCTTTCTTTCTCTATTTCTTTCTTTCTTCAGAGGAAGAAAGCAGCAGCGAAGGTAATTCTTAGAATCTTAAGCTTTAAAGTTTTTGGGGGGTATTATTATTAATTAAGCATTATTATGTCGAAAGTGTCCCTCAAAGATCATTCTGTTACCCGCCTTATATTTAGCACACCTTTCCCATTACCCAGGCCAATATATCTATTGTTCCAGGACTCATGTCAGGAAAAGATTGTAGATAATATCTTCCTCACTCTGGTATCTTTAGCGGCCTTTTTAAATAGCAGGATTTTATTTTAGTCTTGTTTGGAGTGAGTTTTAAGTGGCTCGTGAGCGTCGAGAAAGAATAGTCAGCTCTATTGCGCGTGTAATATGTTTGGTAATGTTTGTGTGACACTTTTCTTTGCTAGCAATTTTTATTGTTTAACAAAAGCTAGGTGGCCAGCACGTTGGTACATCACGCACCATCTCACCCGAAAACAAAAGAAATGTTAAACGACGTAGTTTAAAAAGTTTGAACTCGTTCAAACCTGGTCCGACATCTTCTATGACGTTCCAGTATTCAAACGGATACAATATATTGATTCCAGAAGTGTTACATGAAGTTGAGCCAAAATGGCGGATCCGTTTAAACAGGGCTTTAGAGGAAATGTGAGGTGGTTCGACCCGGTTTTTCAGTGACAACACCTACTCTTCTTTGAACACGAAATGCGAAGACGCCTCACACAAAGCAGGAATTCAAATTGTTGCCACTTGTAGGGTATAGATTAGAGTTTCAAGATTGACGTATCCATGGCAACAAGGTCATGCCACTACCACAATTTGTGAAAAATCCAGGCATTCGTTTACGAAGCTGCTTATAGGGCTTGTGGTTCATATTACTGTCTTAAAGGAACGGTACCCCGTTACTGCGCATGCACCAAACTTTGATTTTTTGACAGGATGTCGCGGAATCAAAAGAGATGAGGAGAGTAAGAGAACCTTGAAAAATCCGTTTGCATCGCGCTTGGCCGAGTTCGATACTGCACTAAACTTCTTAGGATTACAGATCAATGATATATTGTTGCCGTTGAGTTTCGATTTGGGCGAAATCGGGATTTTTTGGCGTTACTTTTATTGCCGTTGGCCGGAGGACCAAAAGATGGGGAGCGCTTTTATGCCAATTGAAGGCTTATTTCTTCTGCCAGCTTCCATACAAGCTCAGATAATTGTGAAAGGAATACGCAGAAATGAAACAGCAACAATATAGAGACTGTAAGCCGGAAAGAAACCATTGAGACATGGATGTGACTGAGGAGATCTTGTGGAATTAAGCTTTGTGAAGCAAAATGTTTTGCAACGACGCCTTAGTAAACTTTTAAATAAACCTCCCTAAGGCCGACAAAATCAAACAAACAGGCGCTTCAAGTGCAATGAAGTCATATTATAATTTTTGACTACCCTTTGCGATAATTCATCGCGTTGAGATTGCATTTTTATTTATATCTTTAAAACGTTTGAGGCTAGAACGCGAGCAAATCAGCCAAATATTACTGGACGTTTAATTTTTGGAACAGTCTATTGACCTCTGACACGAGTTTCACATTAGAAAAGCTGTTTTTAAAGCGAGCGGAACGAGATTTTCGGGTCGCAAGGCGGCCCTACTAGCAAAATCGTGATGAGTCTTCGTGCCGCTAGCCAAATTTTAAATAAGACGAAACACTTCTTCGAAAGCCTAAAATATTACTTGAGAAGGTAAACAACAAGTCTCCGTCGGCGGTGCGGTCTGGAAGGAAATCTTGTCGAGTCAATTTGACAGTTCTATTGTCTTCTGAAGAAAAAACAGATGACGCTCGCGCGTGCGCACAGTCGGGACACTGTCCCTTTAAGTTGCACCGATTTCAAGCAATTTTTATGGGAGCTTTTTCGAGAAATCTCTATTTAAAATTTTTGGCTGCTAGAACGAAACTGGCAATAAACAACGCTTTTCCCGTTCAACAAACAGACATTTACCCTGTCCGTAGGAAGTGCATGACCTTTGGCTTGAAATTCTTTTATTTTATTTTTTAGACTTTTCAGTTATCCAGCGCAAAAAAACTGTAAACGTAAAAAAATGCGAAAAAAATGTGAACTTAATTAAAATTCATAGTTTACTCAGAAATTATCTTGCTGTTTACTCCCAGGGTAGTAATAACAATTACGTGAAACACCCTTGGTTCTAATATACATGACCTCTAATTTTCGAGCAATTTGATGGACATTTATGTGCGCAACATACTGAAATAAAGTCAGGTAACTCGGCGCTGTTGTTTCGAGCCAAGTTGTGGATTAATTTGGTGCGGGCGGGTTTGTTTGTCACATGAACCTATTGTCCGGGTCAATCCTTATTACAGTGAGTAGACTAATAGTCTAATATTTATTTTGCTTTGTGGCCCTTTAAATGTAGGTGTAAGTCTTTCGATTAGGCCATTAAGTCTTAATCGTTGCCCGTATACACTACGTATAAGTGTTATAGAAAGGAGCCAGAGATCTGAATGGAATAATGGGGCTTTTAATAATTTTTTGTGTGAATAGTTCCCTCAGATATTCAGGCGCGGGGTCCAGCTGCCATTGAAGCCTACAACAAAGCTCTTGTGGATGGAAAAGCATACGTAAATAGGGTGCCAATCATGATTATCGGGCAGAATCGGACAGGGAAGACAAGTCTGAAGAAGTCTCTAAAGGGAGAAAAGTTCAATCCGAAGGAACTCAGCACGGAAGGAATAGAGACTGACCCTTCATACTTTAAGGTTTCGACGGAGATTTGGAGAACAGGCGAGCCGGGCAGGGAATCTGATTCCGGATCAGAGGTTTTGTACGAACACCGCATTGCACAGTCGATGTTTAGGAAATTAACAAATGTTAAACGATTTTTTAAGAAACCAAGCAAAAGTAAAACTGAGTCAAAAAGTTACAGTCATCCGTTTGAAGAAGAGGTACCAGACACAATAGCAACCTTGGTTGAAAAATTTCTGAAAAATAATGAAATGGGTGAAGAAGAAAATGTATTTTCCATTATTTGGGATTTTGGTGGAGAGTCGGTTTACTACGCCACCCATCCAATCTTCCTGATAGAGCGAGCCATCTACATTTTAACTTGTGACCTAAGTCGTCATCCTTATGATAAAGCTGACACTCTCGTCAAAAAAGGACTGTATATGAGCGAAGAAGACATTTGCTGCAACAAGACAAATGTAGACTATCTCGACTTTTGGCTCTCATCAGTTTATTCTTTGGTCAATCCACATGCTATTGGTCAGGACACTTCTGTGTCCCACCCCTCACCTGCGAGTTTGCCCGCAGTGTTTGTCGTCTGTACTCATGCCGATGAACCTTACTGTTGCACTACTGATCCCAGAGAGTTGGCGCTCAGAATCTTTGGATTTCTCCGAACCAAGCCTTATAAAAAACATTTGTTTAAGGATGTCTTTGCTGTCGACAACACGAAGTCAGGAAGCAAAAATGAGTGCCCCGAGGTAGCGCGCCTAAGAAAAGAATTACTCTCCGTTGCCCATAGTCTTCCATATTTGAAAGAGGCCGTTCCATTGAAGTGGTTAAGATTTGAACATATTCTCCGGTTTTTGCGTGAAGAGTATGACAAATGGATTCCAATTAATGAAGCAAGGCAGATTGCCGCTGATAAGTGCGGGATCGACGACGATGAACAATTTCGTACTATGCTTCAGTTTTTGCATGATCAAAAGTTTCTAATTCATTTTAACAAAACACCAGAATTGAACAACATGGTGATTTTGGACCCCCAATGGCTCATTGATATTTTCAAGAAAGTAATCACCGTTAGGCGTTACGAGCCTACAGAAGACGTTGTTGAACAGTTTTGGATCAAGCTGCAGGAGACTGGGATCTTAGATGAAAGGCTCCTGGATTATGAATGGAAACCTTTGATTGATATGTACAGTAAAGAAACCTGTGTCAGCCTTATCGCGATAATGGAGAGATTCAGCTTGCTCTGCCCCTGGCCATCTGACGGAGAACACAAACAGTACCTTGTGCCATCCATGTTGATGTCACCGCCTACAGACGACCTCATCGAGCTTCTTTCCTCTGTGAGAATCCCTTCTCTCTTTGTGAGGTTTGATTCAGGTCGAGTGCCTCCGGGCCTGTTTGCGCGACTAGTACTCCAGTTTTATCAGTGGTGCAACGACGAGTGGAAGAGCGAGATACAACCCCAGCTGTACAGTAATTTTGCTCTTTTCCACATCCTTCCTCATCAAGGGACCTCTGTCATCATTATGTGCCATTCCTTTTCCATTGAAATCGCCCTTCACGATGGAAACGATTTTCGTGGAGCAAGGACGGCAGATTTTCTCACTGATAGTCATTCTGATCTGACGACAAGTCGTGCAATGCATTGGCAACTGGGGCTGATTCTTGAGTGCATGCGCGAAGAATTTACCTGGCTTAAGAACATGAGGTACGAAATGTGCATCTGTTGTCCAGTATGTTCGCAGAAAGGCTCTGTCAGATGTCGAGTTCATGATGTGCGTGGCTGCGAGTGTCTTCACCTGTTGTCGGAATCTGAGCTGCAAAAATGTCAATACTGCACCCGGCCTGGTTTGCGTGGAGATTGCAGAATTGACATCAAGATGTTTGCACCTTGGTTTGCATTTACAAGCCCACAAGAAAACAGGACTCCAGTCAATCAGGTTGGTTTCTGTCTTACACCAAACACTATGTACAATTTATGCAATTAACAACTGTTTTCTATAGCGTTTTCAATATACACCATTATCTAATAAATACAACTTAATGGTTACAAAAAATATACATACATATTATAAAACAACAACAACAACAAAATTGATGTTTTCCAAACTGTATATTTTTAATTCTTTGATTTTTTTTTCAAGCTGCAAGGTGCATCTGGATGTAACGTTGGAGAACTGAGAAGCTGTATAACTTACCAAGGAGGTACGATCAGTTGTACTTTTTAAACTCTGCGTGATTTCGTATCTATTCTATCTTTCTTTTAATTCAATTTATCATGGTAGTCCCTTCAAGTCTTCTGTTTTTTTTTTTAATTTCTAGAGAAGTCTCTTGCTCTCCCCTATGATGTTCTTCATTGCATTCAGACTCAGTCGAACGAACCCAAGGAAATTGTAGTTCGATTTCAAGAGTGTCTGCAGTTAACTCCAGCAGATCTGAAAAATCCAGTGCCAAAGACGCAACGATGGATCCGGTGTCTGGCTAATAAAGCTAAATCTCAAAACAGAATCGACGTAATTGAGTACTTGAGGACGATAGCACCTGCCGGTACTACAGGTACGTCTGCAACAAAAACACCATCTAAAAATTCGTTCTTTCTTTTATTACCACAAGGGACGATACTTCCAAGTAGTAAGTGAAGTTTTTCCCGCATCTTTCAGGTAAGAAGTCGAAAGAACACTTCTGTTTTCAACAATAGCCACCCTATTTTCGCCACCTTTAGACCTTCAAAAAAGTTCATGTTGGAACTTTGTAGATGTATACTCAGACGGACTTGCATGTACAGTTCTGGTAGTTTGTTTTATTCACACCATGTTGTTTGGTAACCAGGTCCCTTATTGAAGGAGAACCTTGATGTGCGTTGTATTCCCTTTAAGATGAGAAAGGAACTAACATTTAGTCTTTGTGGTAAGTCAGTGTTATTTGTTATTTCATGCAAGTTTCTCACATGTGTCCGGTCGATCCCCAAAATTATGTCTCTACAATATTGTTAACGAACAAAGATTTTACCTATATGCGCGCGCTGTTCAATTTGTTTAGAAAAGTCATGAATTACAGTAATTTATGAAGAATAGATTGATGAATGTAATTCAACTGCACAAGCGAAAATAACCTTGAAAATAGTGCAATTCTTAAAGCAAGGGGTACACATACAACAACCCACGGCCGCCAACACCTCACGCATGCGCACGGCTATATCAAGCGGGCAGTGGCAGCCATGGCAGCTGTTTCGCCCTTATTGGGGCTCACCTGCATGGTAAAGCCGTTGGGCCAATGGACGGGGTATACCCGTGTTTCGAAGACCTCCTACTGCCGAAGTAAGTGCAAAGCACTGCTTAAAGTGCCAGCCCCACACAACAAATGTGGGAGCTGTTGACTGGGAACCGCACGGTAGTTCTCCCACGACATGCGCGGGGAAGGCGGATCATGGGTTGGTGTATGTGTGCCCCCCGCTTTAAGTTTGTCTTTTAGAAATAGTGAACTAAACTGTTCTTCTGGATAAAGACTTTACATAGCCAATTTTTCGAGACTATTGAAGTTCGTGTTTTTGTCCGAAGTTGTGCACATGTCATTTTGCGTAAACACAGGCAGTCCAGACGTAGTGTGTGTCAATAACATGGACAAAATGCGATGAGTCGTCGAATCTCCCATTAACTAAAATAGTCCAGAAGTCAAAATATAACAAAACAAAGCTAAAATTCCTTTAACTGAACGTCTCCTTTTCTTTCCTAGCCGGTTAAAGTGGCATTTTGTCGTGTTTTGCAATCGTAGATACTATTCACTATAGAAAAATTAAAGGCTGGCTACAAAAAAAAGCGGACCATCTCCACGCGCCTCCAGCGAAGCGCTATAAATTTGAGAATAATCGACGATTCCGCTCCAAATTGCCATCGGCTAATCTGCAGGTAACATGTGCTCGGGCTTCTTGCTCGCTTGCTTCACAAAACCCATCGCAACTGCACGATAATCGCTCGCTCAGCAAAAAACACTTGACCTTTACGCTCCGCATAACCGCAAACGGGTAGGATAACTACGCGATGTGAATATTCAAGCTTAGCAACCGCGTCCGCCGACAATGCAGCTCGTACTATGGGAGGGATGGTACTATTTCTTCTAGGTCAATCAATCGGGAAAATAATATTGAAGCCCTTGTAATTTTCAAAAAGACTCAATTTGCCCTAGGATGACCGAACAGATACTAATTTTATAGCGAAGCTAAAAAAAATGAGCGGCAGTGGAAAAAGTGAACAAGGACATGTACGACATTTCCTCCATAAAACGTGACAACCAGGAAGTTTCTGGACGTTTTACGTTGTAGTCATGCAAAATAACGGCAAGGAAATGTACAAAAAAGTGCGCTGCAATAGACCGTATTCACGATGCCCGCCACCTCTGCATGCGCTTAAGGACTGACGGGATAAAAGTAATGTCACGTGGTTTCTCAGGGGGCAAACAAGTGATAAAATCTGCCAATGCACGAGATCGCGGTCGAGTTTGTAAATTCTAGACATCAGACAAATAAGAACTTTTTATCTGAAAGATGATAATGGCAAATTACGGGTTGAAATGATCATTTGCTACGTTTTTAGACGCAGTACCGACCACAAATGTCCACCAGGAAGTAATAAATCATGACGCACAACTTGTCGAAACTCGAACTGTACATTTTACACGACTATCATATCGTTCTCTCGTTTTGAGATAATAAACAAACTCGAACGCGATTACTGGTATTGGCAAATTTATCGCTTGTTTTCCCCCTGAAATACCACGTGACATTGTTTCTCTATCCCATCAATCCTAAAGGGCGGGCACAGATAGCGGGTATCGTGAATAAGGTCTATTAGACCTATTCAAGAGAGGATAAAGGGGACAGAGAGGGCATCCCCCATACTCACCCTATTCCATAGGTAATTCGTCTCGAGTTATTTTTAAGACCACAGATCCCAAGGGGGATTAGAAAACAGCCAATCACATAGCGCGAATGTGTTCCGCGTGGATGACCCACGCTCAGAACCACGCGTCCTTCACGATTTGACGCAGAACAAAATGGCGGAAGATGCGGAGAGCGATATTGCTATTCGTTTTGTCCACGAAAACAACTACAGAGAGATTTCTGCTAGAGCTGTGTCAGCGAAATGGAAATTAAAAAAGAATCACCCTTCCTCTCTTGTATGGAGCTAACAGTACAGCAGGGAAATCCTTAACACACTGAATATTCTCTCAGGATTATTTATAATTTACAGTTTGAAGAGAGCAATTTCTGGTTTGATATTTATTCTTTTATTAGTCTTTTATTATTCAACAAAAATAACACGCTTGGCGTCCTACTTGCTTTATTGTACAAACGACCGGTTTCAATAGACCGGCGAAATTTCTCATTTTATTAAAGCACTGAGGTTACAACAACTTCGAGTTAAACTGATTTCACGGGTTGTCAAAGAGTCTAGTTTTCCCAGGTGAGCGCCGACTCATTTCGCGTCAATATTCAGGAATGCTCTCGATCTCTTTACGCTTTCATTGCTATTTGCCCGACATGTTTTGCACGGCGTTTAGTCATGCGAAACCTCCACGAAACATCCACGCAACGCGCGAGGTAACTTTATCCCGATTCTAAAAATAACTCGAGACGAATTACCTATGGAATAGGGTGTGTATGGGGGATGCCTTCTCTGTCCCCTTTATCCTCTCTTGACCTATTGATGTTTTTCACAGTTCTCGTTGCCTTCTCCGCTAGCTTAGCATTACACAATTTTATATTTAGTATTAGCAAACTATAAATATTATCGAGAGCTTCGCTTTTAGCCCTAACTAAATCTATGTATTAGCGCAGCTTAGAATGCATGTTTAGAGATCTAAAGCACTCTGGACAGCCTTAAGAAGTGTTTTCAATGCATTTAGGAGGAAATCGTCGTTGGGTGTCCCTTAAGTTTTAAAAATAATATATAGATATAGCCAGGGCTAAAAGCGAAGCTCCCGTTAATAAATTTATAATTTAAATCAAACAATAAACTTGTAATCCACAAATCAGCTAACTATAGGGCACATTCATGTGAATTTTGAGGGAAAGGCTTAGTGATTTTAGATAAAAAGAATTTGCAAACAGTTCAAGGGTTAAACAAATTTTACATTGTACATAGTCTTTAAAAAGAACATCCAAAAAGTAGCAATCGTCTTCGATCATAGATTAGGCCTGGAAAACAAATTCTTCCTAAACAAAATAACCCAGTCGCCCACCTACGACCACCTTTATTTTATAAGGTTAATTGGACAGCCCCGAAATATAATTTTATGCTATAAAGGCCAATTATAAGACACGATAGTCCTGGGTGGCAGCCAATTTACACGTTGCAGTTTCTAGGTTGAATTCCTTTGTCTAAAAGGGAGGCGCAAAATAAAAGATCAGGCTGGAATTTTTGTGTTCGACAAGTTTACTTTACAAATCTTGCCGACAAATCTAGTGGGGTGTAAACCAGCCTTTACTACTTTTTGGACATCACATCTGAGATACATAGTTCTATGAGGCGCTGCTTTTTTATACAGATCTCGGACAGATTTAATGTTCTTTTTTGCACTGTTTAAACCTATACTTCTCTGCAGTTTTCACAACTTTGCAAGACAAATTGCACTAATTCAATATTCAGGATGATCGAAGCACGCGCTTCCTTTAATTGCACAACAAATTATAGAATTGACTCTGATTATAAAATGTTTTCATATGAAGAGAATTCCATAACGGAACAATCTGCTCCTGTGTAGCATGCAGGGTAATATAAATGCGCTTTTAGCGAAAACGTTAAAAAAAATCCTAAATCAGCTATAAAGCTAGCCGGTTCTCATTTTTGATAAGCGCCAAATTTGCAGTGCGAGCTGTTGCGTGTTTGAATGAACATTAATAGAGTTACGCGTAAACATTATAAAGAATTTATTATATTTATTTTTTATTTATGGTTTTGTTAAGCTTATTTGTAATCGTTAAAAGCGTTTGATATGCGCGGCATTTTGAGTACTCCTGCATGCGATGTTCATGTACGACTAAAACTACACTAACGGTTACGGTGCGCTGATGAAGCCTTCGGAATTATTTTCCAGCGGGCAAATCGCGTATGATGCAAATGAATATCCACCCGACGATTGGTTGAAGACGGGATGAGCACGAGACTTACAAACAGCTCACACGGCTCGTGGATTCTCTGATCTGTATCACGTGTTAATTCGAAAACAATGCATTCTCTGTTCTGCATTACGTCATAAATGTTGCCTTACATTACTAAAATTACATTGCTATATGTTACCTCTATTCGAGGTTTTTCCTGCCCCTGGAACTACAACTCTATTAGGCTGCCTCCTCGCAGCCTCGCGTTTTCGCTGCTCGTTGGAAATTATAGCCAATAAAACAATAACAACAAGAATTTTATTTGGGTATGCCCATCTAATTTAACTAAATTATGGTTAGAAAACTAACTGCATGGAAGACCGACAATCCCAGTTAAAGACGCAACTCATGCAGTTGCGAAAAAAACAGCCTGAAAAAAAACTATCTAGGTTACTAAAGTGCGACCACGACGGGAAACTTTCTAATGCGACATTTTCTAGAGGAACATAACATGCTACGACAAATTTTCCATTATCATTTTAAACGTCGGTAGATTCCCTGAAGAAATCCAGTCCGAAAAATTCTACTACATTTGGCACATTGAACAAAGCCTGGATGCCAGAGGTCCTCACGCTCACCAGCGTTGCCCCAAAGGAAAAAGAAGACTCTGGCATCCAGGGATAGGCTAGAATCTGCGCTATTTGAAACAATTGTCAAATGCAAGGACTTTTTCTGCGGTTGAACTCTAAAGAAATATGTCTCAGTTAAGGAAAATATAAAACTGCGTTTCAGGTCCGAGTCGTGCTACGAATCATTGAATGAAGAAGAAATTAATATACAAAAAAGCGTGATGCACGTGCCAAGATGTTAAAATATCTAAAAATATTGCGTTTTGTTCTTGTTGTCGTCGCCATCGTGGTCAATTAAGCTTTTATTCCTTTTTTTAGAAAATGAGAGTCGTTGAAGTTATTCGAGGGCCTTTTTCGCTCGTTTGCATTGACGGAGAGGCTGATACAGGCTAGGGTAGTCGGGATAACGGCAATCTTTTGGCCGCTTTTGCCCACTAACAGATCATCTCGTAACACCATCAGAATATTCAAACAACTCAACATTAATCGATTTCGGCTCATCAGCGAATAAAGATGCAGGACCACGTTTTGTTGAGATCCAGAAATTCGTCTACCATGGCAAAGTGACGTAACGACTCCTCCTCTCTATTC
Source organism: Porites evermanni (assembly GCA_942486025.1). Lineage (NCBI taxonomy): Eukaryota > Metazoa > Cnidaria > Anthozoa > Scleractinia > Poritidae > Porites > Porites evermanni. The sequence continues at coordinate 39,349 of CALNXI010001449.1, read as the reverse complement.
ATTTTAAGGTGGCTCATGAACAGCAGTTACTAACAATGCATTTGAAATATGCAGAAATGTTAGCTACAGGTGTATTGTTGTCCACGAAAATATGAAACGTGGAGACAATACCCCTGATTAATGAGAGGCTCTCACGTGTAAACAAGAAATTTCTGGCAAAAATTTAGCGAATTGTAGCCGTTATTTTACCACCTTACAATATATCAATAATCTTGAAACTCAAAGGTCATACAAAACAACCACGGTTAATCTTGAGAATCTTAAATTTTTAAAAACATCCATCGAGCGGTATAAAAATTATTCCCTTATTTGTTAAAATAGACCAAAATGTTTACAAAACCGCTAACTAGAGCTCCTCGATACATACTTATCAAATCCTTCTTTCTAGCAATCTGCTAGAAATATCTCCATGATCCTTCACATGCGTTTTTAAAAAGACTAAAACTACTATGAGGTGAAATTGCATTTCAAAAGCCCTTCGCTTTCAACAGATAACGATATTGATGTTCGGCCGTGACGGCCGAACATCAATATTGTCCAGTTTTTACCGTATTTCTAACCATAAAAACTTCATCCCAATATATCTCGATAACGCTCTTACCGGTTTCGCTTAAACTTCGCAAACATCGGGGCGCCTATTAGAGGAAAAAGCTCTCGTGAACGATTTTGGAAGGACAGTTCCCAGTGCCGAGAAATTCGGCTGCAAGTAAAATAGGTAAAGGCGTCATTTCGTCGCTATGACAACTCCGGTGTCATTGTAACCCTGATAAGAACTCATTTTAACCTTAATCTAATACAGCTGCGGTGGTAATTTTTCTAAATCTGTCGGTTTATGGCGACTTAGTTTATGCTCAAACCCTGGGAGGGTACGTTGATCCTGAAAAACCCTATCGAGCCATCTTCAGTCACACTTTCGCTGCCATCGTAGTCGTGGTTACATAAGCACTCCATTATGCAATAAGACTGATCTCTTTTATCGATATGATATGTCATCCTCATAGAAAACTATTTTAATCTTAGTGTTCAACAATTTTTAAATTAAAATCATAGCTCAAACTTCAAAGAAAAAGCCAGTTGTCTTCAAGAAGGCATCTGACGTCACACAAAAATACCATTCCGTGTTCTAAACAGTAGGTCTTTCCTTACAAGCGCAACCGTTTTTATAAACTTTTCGATAAAGAATCTGAAACTCTTAAATCCCTTTTGTTTGCCAGGTGGAGAAGAATGGAAACAGCTTGCAGAGAGCTTTGGTATGTCTTACAACGAAATCCGCTTTCTTGATAAGAGAACCATCAACCCGTGCGACGTTGTTCTTGATCTTATTGCGAAACACCGCTATTTGATGGTTGGGGAACTTTACGACAGACTCGTTATGAGCGGACTTCCTGGATCAGCCGACTTACTATGAATTATGATAAGCTATTTGTCATTATTTTGATTCAAGTGCATGTTCAGTTCAGTTGATCCACCAGGCAGTTACATAGAATACATCGTAAGACCGAAAACAAAAGTTAAGTATGTAGGAACAACTTTCAAAGATATACTGTCGTTTGAACTCATGACGGTATCGTTATTTTAGCTTCCTAGTAGTTTTGTGCACGTCCAGCAAAGCACGGAGAGCAGTGTTGCAAGTGCATCTGTAGGTTTCATTGTATACGGAGCTGAAAATTAACTATTAAACAAGTGTTGAAATAAATATTTTCGCCTACAATCCAGAAGAAAAAAAGAGAAGAAAAGAAAAGAAAAGAGAAATAAGAATCTAAGAAATGCTATAATTTTCTGTGGTATTTTTTCTACTACAAAGATGCCGTTTGTGGCTCAGTAGCATGAGGTGGTGATACCAATCAGTATTTTTTTGTATAAAGTCAGTGTAGCACAAAAGCACGTTATCATGTTATAGTTGCCGTCTGCATGCTTCACTCTTAACCTGAACCATCACAGGTATTTGCAGCGTTAGCAATCTTTGCAAAGTGTAGAACTCTGATACACAGCTTTATTAAATCGGTATAGCTGCAACTCGAGATGATATTATAGTAATGGAAACAAAGCCCTCTTCACATTTAAGTTTATTTACTCGAAAAATTGAATGATTTTGCATTTTAAGCCGTCAGGCTTTAAAGTGAAATGGAATTTTCATTATATCTAATTTTCACCAACGTATGGGGTGTTTTTCTCCAAATGTTAAATTTTAGATAGCTAGATTGTTTAACATGAAATTCTCCAAACTAATGATCTTAAAGCAGGAAACTGACCTTGTTTTGTAAGAAAATACGTGTTGCGGAGTCAGTTCTACTGTACTTAAATTAAAAGCAATTAACTCAGAAAGACAGCTGTAAAAAGAACGCTTATAACCCGGTGTCTTTTTTTCCAATCGAAAAACCATGCGCTTGACTCAACTTGATCGGTGTTTACAAGTAAAGGCCAAGTCGTCGACATACGAGTGAACTGTTGTTTAGTAAAAAATGGCATATTACTTCAAGCGAAACAGGGCGCGTTTGTCCGACTACCATTTATAAAATCATGATTTCACTTTTTTTTCTTTGAAGGGCAGGAAGAAGAACGGAAAATAAAAAAAAATTCGTGTTATCAAACGGTATTTGGTATAATATTATGCGGCCTCCTAACCCTGTAGTTTGTTTTCAATGAGGATTTCACGTCTTGCACAACTCCCTGAAATAAGATTCAGCTCGGGAAATTAAAGAGAGAAACTCCCGCGTGAGTTTTACTATGACAAAGTTAAAGAGTGACTCGGTTTGGTTCTTTCAGTCGATAAACATTATAATATTACCAGGGCAACAAAATCTACATTCCCCGAAGACCTAGGCCTACATTTATCATTAATGTAATTAGTTTCGGCTTGGTATGGTGAAGTGCTAGAAGTCAGGCCTCTACCTTCTTTTTGGTGATAGAATGTAAGATCAGGTTTGGTGCAACCACTTTTATACATTCCTAAAGTGTTCATTTTGCTTTGACTGAAGTGCAACTTCAATCAATATCCGCAAAAATTATTATAATCTGTAAAGACTATCAACCCTCCCCTGAAAGTAACACAAAAAACACAAAAAACATCGCTATTTCAATGATGGCCTGGCTAGTTGTAGAACAACATTTATCTGAAGTCTTTTTGGTTATAGAATGTAAATGTTTAAGATGAAACCGTTTTGATGTACTAACAGTTAATTTTTTAACGTAACAGTGTTACAACACTTTTGCTTTGAATCGGAAACCCACAGTGGGGCAAGATAGGTCGACACACTATAATCTTTAATTTTGTTTAAATAGTTTTTGTACGACATTCATGGTTATAGTGTAGACAAGGTACCTAATCCTGCATTACTGGCCAAGTTTTAATAGCTGTTTTCAAATCACAACACAACTGAGGTAAGGTAAAGTCTTCATACTTCAAGAGTTCTTGATAATTATGACGCTGATAATTATAACATTTTGATTCTGAAATTATTTTTTTGATTGTAAGTTAGAACGTTTACTGAGGTAGGTACTTTTGGCATAAAATAAGAATAAATCCTTAAAATGTAAAATGTTGATTTTTTTCTTTCATTTGGACGTCAAAGAGGTGCTGGATTTATGAACCAACCCTTCCCCAGTTATCTTAATTTAATTATCATAGCGTCTGCTCAAAGCTCAAAGAAGTACACGTCAATTTCTACGGGCAAAACGCCGCACAATTTTTTTACCATAACCTTTTCAAAAGATCACTCCCTGGTCACCTTAGAAATCAAATAAGTGCTTCAAAAGGGGACAATTCCTTCCTTATGAGCACTTCGAAATCGGGAAGAAATTCATATGGTGAGAGATCTAAAAAAAGGCGATCTCATGGTGAGGATTGATCTCAAAGACGCATATATCACTGTCCCCCTTTGCCAGGAGCATCAAACCTTTGCGAGATTCGACCGGGATGGCACCCTCTACGAGTTTGTTTGCTACCCCTTTGGTCTGTCCATTGCCTCTCGGGTATTTACGAAAATCATGAAACCGGTTGTGGCCTTTTTACGGCAGCTGGGCATCAGGTTGATCATTTACTTGGACGATGCTCATCATAGCCCAGACAATAGAAATTCTGAATTGTCATGCCTCCACGACTCTTCACGTTTTAGAGAATTTAGGTTTCGGGATCAATTATCGCAAGTCAGTTCTAATCCCGGCGGCCATTTTTAGGCTTTCTCATCGACCCCCAGTCTATGACCCCGGCTTTGTCAAGGGACAAAGTCAGACATGTAAAGAAAGAATATGTCAAAGTGTTCCAAATCATCCTCAGGTATAATGGGTAAGAAAGCTGGCAAAACTGTTAGAGCACTTGACCTCTACCATCTAAGCTGTCTTTCCAGGTCTCCTTGACTTCTGCCACCTGTAGGGAGTCAAAAACAAAGCCCTTGCTCGTCTGGGTACGTTCAGCCTTTTCCCCAGGCATTAGAGAAGCTGTGGTTGAGGGGTAATTTGGATGCCTGTAACGGGAAGAGCCTAATATCCAGTTCCCCGAATCTCATAATAGAAACAGATGCAGCCCATTACATCAACAGAATGGGGAGAACAAAATCATCAGTCCTAGCTTGTCTAGCCAAAGATCTATGGGAATGGTGCTCGCGACATATGACGACACCAACGTAACTACCTCCAATCTAGGCAGTAGCCAATGGAAAGAAAATCGAATTTTCTTACTTAACCAGATCTCGCCTTCGGCTACGTCGACAAGAGATCTGGGTAAGCAAGCGTGTGGATACCAAATTCTTATTTCCTAGTGATATTTAAGCTCACCGGAGACCAAGTTAACACTAGCCGATAGTGTCCTCTTTCTGAAGATAGATACAACACAATGAAAGCAAATTATGTTATTACATTGTTTGAATCTGCAGTTTATTTCTACAGAATTATAATGCATCTTTTCATTGTTTTGAACAGGTTCTTATTTCAATAACCATGATTCTTCTCATTGTTTTAGAACAGAGCAGGTCATTATTTGAACACTGAGGTAGAACAGGAGGAAATAATGACGTCTTGTTCCACTTAGTTGACCACAATAATTTTTAGGACAACCAAAATTGACAAGCGTTTATTGTTTCTGCCACTTAGTTACAAACGTTCTTGCATTTGTCAATTATAACTTGGCACTTTGAAACTTTTTCTATAGCGTTTGTTAATGGTAATATTACAATTTCCAGCTAAAATATTTAAAGTAATTGACCCCACCCAAAGCATTTGGAATTTGTGCAGCAATAACATTTTGTCTGGTTGTTGTTTCTCTGGACTGGCCTTGTGCTATTTTCGAAACTTACGTAGTTGTTCCTTTGTTTGGCTCCCTTTTGTAAACTACTAAGGGCTTCCGATCGATGCCCAGGAGCTTCCCGAATCAACTTGTCGTCTACACCTTCTTGACACGATCCCGACATCGCTGTTTCGAGCTGTTGTTCGCAAAGAGTGATTGGTGAAATATCCCTTCATTCTAGTTAAAGCCATCATCGTTTTGACCATGCAGTTGAGTTTATTATGACCCAAAGGGACAGTAGAAAACCAAAAATTCTTACTTTCCTGTTTTTGCAATGGCTTCAAGTAAAAAGCATTATCCAGATATCCCTTAGGGCATCGCTCAATAGAAGTTTCGACAATTCTTACAACACATCTCTCATGACATTCAACGTTAGCATACGCTTTACAACTTCTCGGGCATAATTTTCTATGTTTTAACCCACCCTGGTTCTTTTTACTTACTCCTTCGGGTTAAGGTAAATATTCTGTGCCCTCAGCATCAGGGTAAAACGGAAAGCTTTGCACTCATTTTGCGGTGTTCATCCCCCGCCCTCATACCGAAATTTCATCCGATCAAATTAAAAATTGTTCTTAATAAAGTTTCAGGGTTATTGCGTCCCAAAATATTGCTTTCCCACAGGTCATTTTCAGTTAACTTTCCTTCCCTTCAATTCAAAATACTTTTGGAAGCTACTAAATAATTCGCCCAACGTTTTTCCCGGATAACGAGCTCCATCGTCTTTTCGGACTTCTCCAATGAATTGACTGAGGACTTCATTTACATCTTCCTCTGGCATTGTATCTCGGTCTGAATACACCTCCAGTATATCTCCGACAATAGATGTTTCCTTCCACAGCGCGTACCGTTCATACAGACGAAACGCCCCCATGGCTTTTTCTTTGGTATTTTTGGGTACAGACTGGACGATAAGCTCAACTACATCTTTCTCCGCGTTTATTTCAAATCGACCCTCTTTATCCTGTCCACAGTTTACTGCCAATACTAATAAATCAAGATAGGAATTGAGCGAAAAGCAAAAGAAAGGCATACAAAAAGATGTTGCGAACGGTTACCTTTTGCAGTTTGAAAGCGCCTCCCCCGCCATCACCAAACTAGGCCCGCCAACCTCAAACATGTCGGTAATATCGATAGCGTCGTCTTAAGACTCTTTTTCTCAAACATATCAAGACTCTGGGAAAAAATTTCATTGAATCCATCGTCTAAAACTATCTCTTCTTTTTCGTATTGATCCACCGCCTGCGACAGCAAATCATCCAAGCCATCGCTCATCATCTCTAATGAAATGTTTTTCAAAATAACTGAACATATTACCAGCAAAAGCAACTGAGCGTTATGGAACTCAGCTGCTGAACTGAAAGAAGAAATTAGAAACACTAAAACCGTTGAGAAAAGGCAGATATTCATATTGTAATACATGAAGGCTGCAAATCCTAACGGGATTTCATACAGTGTCTCTGGACTCTTTAATTAGCACACCATTCAAGCTGTTCTTGGCTTTCCTTGTTTCCAAAACAATGAAAAGGTGCATTAAATCGCATAATGCCCTCGCTCCCCGGCCTTGGAGCTCAGGTATTATCCTACATATACCGTCATTACCTAGCACCGTATTGTAGCTATTACGCTATCGAAATTGTATTTCTGGACAAAAACAAACACTAACAGTGACTAGTGTAATTTGCATTCCTTAAAAAATTTCCTTTGTAAAGGCAGATAATATACAGGCACTGAAGGAAAACGCGTCGAGACAATAATATGATAAACACTTGTATCTGTAATCTGTGCTGTATTAAAATACCAGACCAGAATGTTCAGCGATTGTTTCAAAATTTTGTCAGCCAAAACATCTTCAACAGCATGACAAACAAAAGTCAAAACTCAAGCTGAAAGGTAAAACCACTGACTACAACATAACCAAGGCGAAAGTTGCTAAAACAAAACATGATTTTATTTTCGTATTATATTACATCTCTTGCTTATTTGATGAATTACCTCTGTAAATAAAGTCGTCAAGTATAATCGACTTTCTTGGACTCAAGCATGATATTGTGAGAAATCCCATCCTGCTAGCGGTGGCTTTCTTTTCGCGTACTCGAGGAAATTACTCGAGAAAGACTCTGCTTGAATCTTTGTTGAGCATGCGCGGAATTTTGCTAGGATACAGTTTTGAACCCAGGCCTAATAGCCTTGCGCTTGGTACAGCGGACTTCAATCGGCGACAAAATTGTTGAGACATTGTACTCAAATAGGGTAACTTCTGAAGCATAAGAATCCACACCCCTCCCCTGTCCCCTCCATTCAAAGTTGGGATGTTTCTTGTTTTCTAAAGGTAGCTCGAACAGTGGCACGACATTGCATGGAGGGTATGGGGGAGGAATCGCTATCTTTTCCCCTTTTGAAGTCCGGAAAACGTCAAAAAGTCCATTTAGGGCGAGGTGTCTCAACCCATTTTATCGCCGATTGTTGGTTATCAATAAAAGGATGCTCGCACTTGAAAAATAAAAAAACAGTTTGACAATGGTTTGACGGGATAAAACAATATTGACTAGCCCAGAAATTCGGGCTGCGGTGACTTCAAAGACTTTACGAGATTCAGGCAGAGTCTCCCTCCTTTTCTTCTCCTCTGTCAGCAAGACGAAAGGAGGCTCCGCTCGCCAGGGGAAGGGAGGGGGGTGGGGGAGGAGAAATCCTCACTTGACTCTCGTGATTGTTCGTATGTTTAATACATACATGTATCCTTTTGACGAATGACGAATCCTCATTCTCAAACTAAAAGTATCCCGTGATTATTTCTCTTCATAGAAGCTAATAAAATGAAGTAGAGTACCGTATTTACTCGAATAAGCGCCGCTGCGCTTATTAAATTTATCATTCCTCAGGCGCGGCGCTTATTCGAGGGCAGCGCTTATTAGGAAAAATTGTATTAANATGGGCTGTGTGGGTGTGTCTTGACTTCACTCACATGCGAGTACGAGATAGACAGTGGTTAGTGAAGATAAAACTACATTCACTAGCCCAGAGAGTCGGCCTGCGGTCGCTTCCCAGATCCTGCGAGATCCGGGCGGGCCCGCCCCCCGGGGCGGGGCCGGGTGGGGGGGGGGGGGGGGGGGGCGGGGGGGGGGGGGGAGGGGGGGGGGGTGGGGGAGAAGAAATCCTCACTTGACTCTCGTGATTGTTCGTATGTTTAATACATACATGTATCCTTTTGACGAATGACGAATCCTCATTCTCAAACTAAAAGTATCCCGTGATTATTTCTCTTCATAGAAGCTAATAAAATGAAGTAGAGTACCGTATTTACTCGAATAAGCGCCGCTGCGCTTATTAAATTTATCATTCCTCAGGCGCGGCGCTTATTCGAGGGCAGCGCTTATTAGGAAAAATTGTATTAACCACGGAATTACTATTTTCCGTATTAAACTCTATCAAACTAACAGAATTAACATCTCTTGACTTCGACTATATCAGGGCAGCGGCGTTTATTTGAGGGCTACGCTTATTCGAGTAAATACGGCAACAGTAAATTCCATTCGAAGAAATGCCACGATGCCTAGCGACATGTAAACTCTTGGCGACAGAGTTTTGGCTAATAGTACTTGTTTCCCGGTGCCAATCTACTGCGGTCTCCTGAGCGCAACACTTTTTAACACTTTTTTGCGAAGATCGAAGCGTTTGAAAATGGTTGATCAGGAAATATTTGGTGCCGCTCGTCAGAGCATAGGGCAAAAAAGTGGTTCAACAACTGTTTCACAAATTCCTAATCGTGTTTTCACGTTATCGTGAGAGAAATCTCAAGAAAGATAAGGAGAAACTACGAAGATGACACTGGATGGCGTGGAAACTGGAGTTAACAGGCACTTTCCATTCGCTGAATACGTTACTTACCTTTGAATTTGGACAAGGTCAGGTGCCGAATGAACAGCATCTTCTGCTTAAACAGCTGTTCCATTCGTAATCTCTATGAACATCCGCTGCGATTAGTTTTTTTTAATATGTATAACGGTTCGGCTCTTTTCGCTTTTGTGACTTTTAATAGGGACAAAGCGTTAGAGCTTGGAAACCTCTAAATAAATAATGGCTAAAACAAGCGAAAATTTACAAAGAAGTTCACTGCACATTTACTACCTCTGCACGCTGAGGATTGTGGGCTTCTAGCCGGTACTTAGCAGTTTCGTCGGAGCGCGTTTAAGACGAATTCGTGGAGAAGCCGCTCTACTGCTATGTCTCTCGCGAATACGTACTTCCTTTATCGTGCTCCGACGAAGCCACCAGCAGTACAAGCTAGTAGGCTCCTGTTTAAAGACAAAATTTTGTGAATTAATTTATTTCTATAGAATTGTTTAACGAGATTTTTTGGCATTTAAAACAATTTTAATGTAGTGAAAGTTAAAATAAGCGATTTTTAATCGTATTACTAAGTTCCTTTACATTTTTTTCTTTGCTTTGCCATAAATACTGTCGAGTGTAAGACCAGCAAAAACACAAATGACACCAAACCATTGGCGAGCGATGAGTGAATTTCCAAACAGTAACACAGAGCCAAGGATGGTAAAGAACTTCCTTGTTGTGGTGATGATGGAACAGGTCAGGGGACCAAAGTTAGCAACGGTCATGAAGATAAAATTCTGAAACAAAAATAATAAAGATATTAGGGAATGAAGATTCTTCATATGGGACATACTAAGAGAAAAAAACGAAATTTCTTCGAACATCAACAAATTTAGAAAATTCATCAGAGGTTCTGAATGATAATTGCAGCCTCATTTTGGTATGAGGTTGATGCTACAAAGCGATTTTTGAAACTTCATCATCAACTACGTTAATATGAATTAAATCATCCCTATATTTGTTCTCTCCCACATTTTTTTTTACTATTGGTAAACGGCGTATTACAAAACTGTCACCATAACTAGTGACAGAAAAAACAAAAGTGTCAACCGAAAACGGCGGAAATGTGAGAGAAAAGGAAAAAGTCGAGAAAATAAAGAAGGCTCCAGTAATTGACAATCTTTTAAGTAGCCATATTTTTTCTCTGAGAATTTTGAGTCGATAAGGCTAGATAAGTGCGGATCACGTATAAGAGCATAAACTCAAGTACTGCAGGGGCTTGCAGTGACTTTGCTTTAGTCCGTTAGTCCCGTGAACGAATAACACGACGCATTGGCCGATCATTTTGACCTTAGGAATAAGAAAGGCCCGTTACAAACGTCGTGCTGCTGTCGACTGTAGCAACTACATTCTATCACTCGGTAAAGCTAAGACAACTACCTATGGTCTTAACTCCTTTCTTACTTTTCAGCTATAGTAAACAGTGGAATGCACTCCCTGACTCTTTTTCGCACTTGTTTTTTTTTTGCTAATTTTAAGACTAAAATACAGGATGTTACCTTTTAGGTAGATTCTTTTTGCGTTTATATACTTATACTTAAAATTGTAAATATTAGTTTCTTTTATGTGTGGACTTGTAAATGGATTTAATGTATTTTTACGTGGTGTCAACTCGAAGCCGGATAATAGAGAACTTAAGATTGAGGTTTTACGGCATTTCCCACGAATCGCGAACGTCAGGAAGTCACGTGACCAAGGTCTTGCCGTCAGGTTTGCGGTTTGAGGTTCACTTTTGTTCGGCAAGACCACGCTGCAGAGGTAAGTGATTTACCGCAAGGTTTTTGTATCCTAAAACATCACAATCCTACATTTGAGAAGAAATACGACTTTTTAGAACTCTTTTGCTTATTGATTATCGAATTCTATTAAAAAAAACCCGTTCTTTTGAAGATAATTTCTCAGTTAAAATAGAAGTAGGTGGATGAATGAAAACAAACATGGCAGCCGCAAGCTACCACCCGCGAATCTTTAGTCTCAAACATGGGCAGACGGGTAACGTAAAACCGTTAACCGCGAACCGCAGTTTGTCGTTTCCAGTAAAATGACCAAACCTCGATCTTAAGATCTCTATTAGCTCGCTAGCTACTTCAAAATTCGTTTGAAAACAAAGTTTATGTTGTTGTCGTTGATGAATGTAGCACTTATTTCCCTATCTATCTCATCTTATCCGTGGCGGGCAGGAAGGCGCCGCATAGGGGCGTTATACTACTGATATCATATTAGGGCGTGAAAACGAAGAAATTTCCTCGTTTGTAAAATCAATTTTATTCTCGTGGTTGTAAAAACAAAATATATTTTTAGACTGTCATTTTGGAGATCTGCGCTTCGAAAAAAAATACCGTGTAGCGCTGTAATAGAAAGTCTAACCGTTTCACTAACAGAAGTTATTACCACAATTGGGAGACTTATTTGAAACTGGTAATAAACGTGACAAAACATAGTCTGACGCTTGGCAGAGTAAAGATTCCGCTGTTGCGACATTATATTAGAAAAATAATTCTTCAACAGCAACAATTTGTTGAAAGATACGCAGAGCTTTCGGAACCCATTCGGATCCCTTAAATCAGTAATGACGTTTGGTGTTATTCGTAGCCTCGTTTTGATAGTACGCTTATTCTATCGAAATGAGTTCACCACTCAAGGTGTGAGTCTAAATTGAGAGAGCAAAGATAAAGCCATTCTGCCACGAAACGCGACCTTAATAATAATAAAAAAGTGATCCTCGACATCTTCGGGTTTATGGAAGTTATTAAATCCAGTTAACAGGTGATTTTCCTCAGGCTTAAATTATGAGTTGTGATTGATTATTGCGCCATTCGCTGCGCCTGTTTCAGTCAAGATCGGTTTTAGTACATGACTAATTTTTAGCCCACCTTCGCAAAGTACAAAGTCAGCATGCAGGTCATACTTAGAAAAAACTAAAAGCGCACAGTGAGGTTCAGTAGGATTCATATAAAAGATCATACTATAACAAGCATAATAAGCGGTGAGTCGCCTTAAACGCTACAGTAAACATCGCTGGAAAAAAAAACTACATTCATTTGCAAAGTTGCACTGAATAAGTACTTCATACATTCTAACAAGAACCTAAATGTTTTCTCCTCTTGATGTACAACGATTTAAGCGGGTCTTGGTTCTGTTAGTTAGGAATCAGGAGATACATTTTCGTAACAATGTTTCTGTTTTTTCCGCCAAAACTGTGCTTACCGCAAAACCGGCGAAACGTGTAGTTTGCCAACACGAGATGTCATCTTTATGACAAGCTCGCTTCAGGCTGGAATAACTAACTCAACTCCTCAAAATTCAGTAATAATCAACTCTTTCAAGACAACCAAAAATACTTTAAATTGGGAGAAGGGGACATTATCATACCATGTTTGCTTAAGAAAAAGGAACCCAGGCTAAATGAAACGTTCAGTAAAACAGATCATAGTGGCAGGTGAAGTCAGATATAAAGACAAGAAAATCATTCAAATCCTACGTCCTCAGAAATGACGAAAAGTAAAAAAACAAAATAATAGCATGATCTAGCTGAGCAGAAAACATGATAGTCAGAATGATTGAAAAGCGAAAATTGGCAAAAGACCTGCGGAACTATTTAAGTCGTAACGAAAGGATATATCTTTTATTTTAATCACCAAAGCAATTAAAAGAGAATTTCCCGATATATTTCCCTATCTTTTGTCTCAAGTGAATACAATGGTTTTCAGTCTCAAGGTTTTTATCCTGCGGCTAAAAAATAATACAAAGAGGAAAATGGTAATACGATCGATTTCTTGACTGTCGCTACCCTTATTTGCAGAATAAACCCAAATTAGTCGTCAAGATTAAGGACTGGTGAAATTCTATTGGTCAAAAGACAGGAAATAACTCGAAGAAAGTGTTGTTCAAAGCTGAAGGTGCTGGCGTTAAGAGGGAAATCTGCCACCAGACCATCTACAGGTCTTTAACTCTTACACAAACGGTTAGTACATGCATTATATGAACACTTTGCTAGATGAAGTTCACTTCATAAAGAGAATATACACGATTAAGAAAACGCAAAGAATACATTGCACTGAAATCGAACTCAAAGGTAAGTTGGGATTTAAAAAAAAACTGCAAATTCATTCCGGCTATTCCAAGTTTCCGCGACAAAGATAAAACGCGGGCACAGGACAATTGAATGACAACGTAAAAGCGACCTCAAGAAAACAGAACTTGAATTTGCTTGTTGAAGTTATGAAGCCATAGGTTTTGCTAAACAAACAAAACGAAGAAAGCTGTTTCTTAGAATAAGAATTAGATTTCTGATGCAGAAAACTCTACCGGTAAATGACATCAATAAAATTTTAACTTCTTCTCAACCATAATATGAAATGAACAACGCGTTTCAATGATAGGAAAAAAGGGCAAGCTTGCGCACTTTATTAAATCCACTTTGGTAATAAAACAAAAAAAAATTCATTTAGAAAATTTTTATTATTTTGGTCAGAAAACTGCGCGAAGGTGGCGAAAAGACACAAAAACTGCAACAATTAACATTGCGAGAGTTTAAATAGAACATATTTTGGTTTTGGTATACTATTGCTTATCTTTTAACCTTTAAATATGATAATGCCAGAGAAACAACATATCATGTCAGGACGTTGCTGAAATGGAGCAATTATCGAGGAAACGAAAACAGGGTTTGTAGAAACTAAACATTAAAAGAAAACACTTTACCTTCAAATTACATAAGCCATTTCCGAGCTACCAAAGAAATAATAAAAATGGTTTTTACAGAAGACGGAAATTTTTGCCCCAGCAGACGAGAAAAACGTATGCCAAAGGACAGACGCATGACAAACATGTAACAGAATTTAAAAGAAGCGAGAAAACACTGCGACTGAAATTTATGCACACAAGCTAACCGGCGCTGTATTTCTGATGTCATTCCGTATTCTGTTAAACTACTGGTGTTGATCTATCGTTTTTACTTCACACCAAGGTGTAATTTGGTTAGCAAACGTTGAAGACATCCTATGTTGGCAATTAACGCAAAAGTAAATAAGATGTAATTTGAATAAAATGAAACGACATTCAAGAAGGACAAGACAACAAATGTGCCACAAAAAAACTTCGACAGTGCGCAATTTTAAGAAAAAAAAACGCCGCCCAGTTTAACGACTTGTCTGCTTTAAAAGCACTCAGACAAACACAGACAAAAATGACAAAGCTGTTGACAAATAAAGGAGCAAATGAATAGAAACTTAACTACCTGAAACTTTATTCATCTACATTTTTTATTAACAAGCCTATTGAATTCATACCGAAGAAACCGCTCCAATGTAAAACTAACACATGAACAAGTGTACCATATTAACTTTCAATAACAAAAAATCTACTTTTTTAAAACATTTCAAATCACCACATACACCCCTTCAATGACACCTGTAAACTAGTCCAATCTGCCGCTTTAACGGTCAGATTCATATTGTATGCTGGAAAGTCTTCCTTGGTAATGTAGACAGAAAAGATGACATTTTTTTTTTTCTTTACGCAACCAAGTGAAAGAAAATTGATAAGGAAAGCTTTCTGGACTGTCGCTGATTTTAAGGGGCGTTATTTAAACAGTTTAATGGATTTGGTAGATCTGAAAGGAAATTGAATACTAGACAAACCGTACCAGGGACCAATGTGGTTTTAGGACTTTAGTTGGCGGATGAAGCTTGGCAGTGTGATCATTCTCAGTCATGTTTACTGTCATGTGAAGGATCGAGCTAAAACTGATTTGACCGTTTTTAAGACTTAGGAGACATGGCCATTCATGGGAAATTTACCGGTCACATACGCACTGGCCAGTGTTTTATAAACTTAAAAGAAGTTTTGGCCAAAAGGAGCGTTTAATAGGTTTGGATGTAGTTTCTTCCAAATTTGTTTTAAAAAGCGCCTTTGTCCTGCTTTGAGGCTCGCAAAATTTTAGTCGAAAAAACAAAACAAAGCAAAAACAATTGAAACGCCAATTAATCAANTAAACAGTTTAATGGATTTGGTAGATCTGAAAGGAAATTGAATACTAGAGAAATCGTACCAGGGACCAATGTGGTTTTAGGACTTTAGTTGGCGGATGAAGCTTGGCAGTGTGATCATTCTCAGTCATGTTTACTGTCATGTTATGGATCGAGCTAAAACTGATTTGACCGTTTTTAAGACTTAGGAGACATGGCCATTCATGGGAAATTTACCGGTCACATACGCACTGGCCAGTGTTTTATAAACTTAAAAGAAGTTTTGGCCAAAAGGAGCGTTTAATAGGTTTGGATGTAGTTTCTTCCAAATTTGTTTTAAAAAGCGCCTTTGTCCTGCTTTGAGGCTCGCAAAATTTTAGTCGAAAAAACAAAACAAAGCAAAAACAATTGAAACGCCAATTAATCAAGTTTTGAACGCGCTTCGGACGCGGCAAAAGTTGTTCGCCCAATTTTAACGCAGAAAAATGTATTCAATTCTAGACTGACGCGCGTTGTTTAAAAAATTACTGGTTTTAGGAGCGGGTGTATTTTCTAAAGCAAATCTTTTGACAAAAGAAATTTTGTAATGATTTTTAGTAGAGACAACAAATTTTGTCATTCTGCTGTTTATTTGGCTGTATAAGGTGGTTCCATCTTTCACATCCGCTGATAAATCTCTGACCTGAGGCTATTCAAGTAAAAACTGGTGTGCTCGCTCTAGGCCTCCTAATGTTTTGAACTTTTATAATGTTTGATTTTGCACTTGTTTTCTACGGTGGCCCACAACTGTCACGGTAAAACCAAAAACCTCACGGCAAAAACACAATACCTCGCGGCAACACAGAAAACCTCACGGCAAAACCAAAAACCTCACGTAAAATCAAAATACCTCACGGCAAAACCGAAAACCTCAAACCTGGTTTTGCCGTGAGGTTTTTGTTTTTGCCTTGAGGTTTTCGGTTTTGCCGTGACAGTTGTGGGCCACCATAGTTTTTGTATTAAATTTGAAAAAAATCTACCATTTGTTTTTCAGGTAACAATTCACCGGATGTGAGCGGAAGCGAAGTCGGCATTTCTGTCTCGCTTTCTCTCCACCCCTGATCTCTCACGATGATTTCCAAAAATGTAACAGACAACGGATCAAAAACTGGAACCGAACAAGACGGAGGACTGGACCCAGGCCTGCTCGGCTGGGCCATATCGTACGCTATAGTGTCATTAGCAGTTATGGTGGGCAATTCCTTGACAATTGCAGCGTTCAGCATTAACAAAAAACTGGCAAGCGCCCGCACTAATTACTTCTTGGTGAGCCTGGGAGTTGCGGATTTTATGGTAGGAGCATTCTCTATCCCGCTGTTCGTGGCAGAAATGCTGTTTTTTGACTTTCAAGAAGAATGGTTCCAGTTTAAAGAGATCTATCTGACCATAGATGCTTTCACGGCCTTCGCGTCCATTTTTGCCCTCGTTGCAATCGCGTTAGACCGAGCCTACTCAGTGTTACGCCCTCATAAGCACAAAACTATCACAAAAAAAACCTACTTGTGCGAAATCGCTTTGGTTTGGTTTGTTGCCGCCGGCATGGCGAGTCTCCGTGTTATAAGCAATTTCACTAGCAAAACGGTGTTGAAAGATGCATTTAACTACTCCATGATGGTCTGTATATTCACCTCGCTGCTTCTCATCAGTCTTGCCTACGTCATGATTTGGCTGAAGATTAGGAAGCCTGTGAACATCCACCACAGGAATACCACAGTGCAGGAGAAGAAACTTGCCGTGACACTTTCGATTATTACTCTTGTGTTCGTTCTGACCTGGGTTCCCTTCTACATCATGAACCTCATCATCATGTTTTGCCACTCTTGTTACGTTCTCCATCTGATTTACTTTGCCAAGTTCTTACAATACAGTAATTCGTTCGCGAATTTCGTCATTTATGCCCTCAAGATTCGTGAATTTCGGAAAACTGTTCTAAAGATCTTGTGTAGTGACACAAGAAAAATCTCACTGAATCCCAAGAAAAGAAAGGAATCAAAAGACTGCGAAACGATCTCCATTAGAGACATCCAAATACGACTGAGCCCTTCTCGGCTCGCACCGCAGAATAGAAGAACGCTACCAAACAAGTTAGCATGTAGAGTGCGAGTTGCTGATTCGGCACTTTGACTTCAATGTCAAACGTGGGAGGCAGCGTGGGAGGCAGCGTGGGAGGCAATGTCAGTCGTGGGAGGCAGCGTGGCCGAGTGGTCAGCGCGTCGGACTCGCAATCCGGCGGTCCCGGGTTCGAGTCCCGCTCTGGCCACTTGCTGGATTTGTGCTCGGTCGTTCCGAGTTCAATTCTCGGCCATGCTTGTAAATAGCCAACTGGTTGCCTTCTGCCAGTTGGGGTTTTTAATCCTGTTATGTTGCATTTGAATTATTTGTTTCTAAATATTTGAGTGGAGTGCCTGTAAATTAGCTGACTAGCTAAGTGCACCTTCCATGCTTTTAACCTTTTTTTTTAAACGAATTGCTTTTTCGCGTGTTGGGGTCAAAATTTGGAATGGGATACCTCAAATTCTTAAAGAAAGACCAAAAAAAGCTTTTAAAAGATCACTAAAAGCAATGCTACTCGATATCCTTCAAACTGAAGACTCCTATATTGGTGTTGATACGATTATTGTGAAAATTAAAAAGTAACTCTCTTGTCCTTTATTTTAATTTAATTTTTAAAATTTCACTTTAATATTTCCCTTGTATTTAAGTAGAATAGTGTTTATTAACTGTAGAATATATATACTTCTATAACGTCTAATTTCTTTGTATTTGTCTAGTTTGTAATAACTTATGTAGCCTGGCCTGCCCCGAATAGCCTCGCTAACTGCAGGCCAGTCCCAATGTACTTTTTGATATATTTCGAAATTTAAATAAAGTTGAAAGTTGACTTTATAAATGAGAGGGGAACTGGGCCGAATAAACTTTTGCAAAGACTTCTGGGAGTGTTACTGGGGACAGAGAAAAAAAAAGGTCTTAAACAAAGGCGTAATTGAACGACGCAAGTCAACCGGAAGTGAAGCCTTGTTTTCCCTTAGGATATGCCTTGACGTTAACAAATTTTCATTGTCAAGTGTGTTTACTCCTAAAGAGACGATTTGGCCAAAAATTTGGACAAAATCACTGTCCAACAAAGCAAAAAGGTTACTTCTGGATGACTTGCGTTTTTGCTTATTACCCGTTTAAGTCCCAATAGTGACCAACATCAATTTTCTCCTGACAATATCCGTACATTGTCAAGATATACGGTTATGAGAATTGACAAAACGATTACCAAAGAGAAAATGCCTTGATCTTTGAACAAATTCTCTCAACTCATTCTTTAACGAAATGTATGGAGACCAGTTTGGAGAATTTGTTTGTGGATATTGGTACTTAAAGGGTTAAAGTTCCGTCTTAGCTGTGCGTTGCATCCCTAGTAATGATCGCAGAAAAAATTGCGGGACGCATTTCGGCTCCAATACCTTTCTCGTTTTAAGGTGGTAAATGACAAAACGATTCAACAATCTGATTGTTCAAACACAAGCCAATGCACACAACAGATTGCACAGTCTACCCAGTATTTTAGCGGAGCACCATGGGTAAGAAAATTTGGTAACCTGTGCATCCAAGAAATTTTGTTTCTGAGAAAATCGTCCGTAAGGGGTACGTCCATACGTACGTCCACCCCTTCATGTAAGCCAGGATGAAATTTTGCATTTCAAGCACCCGCGCGTTTCGGCGGTAAATCGCATAGCTTTCCGACGTTTTAGAGATAAAAACAACTTAATTTCAATGTCTAAGTTGACGTGGATAACGGAGAAAAAGCTAGAGCGAGAGACAAAAACCCTCTACCACAATTCTTACTTCGCCGTTTGCAACGGGTTCAATTTGCTGCCGCAAGTTTTGTACTCGGTCACTATGTTAAGAACTTTCGGGATGTACTAAAAATCGAATGGCTTCCAATCAATGAGAGAAGAGATTTGAACCTCCTGAAAGCATGCTTTAAAGCCCTGCATAACACTGAGACTTGGGCAGATTATCTTAAAATAATAAAACAGGAATGCCCCAAGGAACTGCGCTCAAGCAATTCAATTAGATTAGTGGTCCCGACCGAAAACGGCACTTTCCAAGATAATGCGTCGAAGCTATTTAGTAATCTACTAGAAACTATAAGAAACTGAAAAGATTACAGAACCTAATTAAGACTTTCAAGGAAATGTTTAAGAAACAGAGTACAGAGTGATTAGTCAGTTTTACTGTAATTGGATTTTGTTCATCCTGCTTCTACTTTTAATTGTATATTGCATAATTTGTAAATAACTTGATTTATTTTGTAATTGTAATAAATGTAATTTAACAGGGAAGAGCCACCCAGTGGATCTGTTAATAAACCATTATTATTATATTATTGTTATTAATCCTGTTAGAGTCAAGTGAATCCCTTTTAATCGCTGACTTTAGCTCCATTCACTCCAAAGCTCAAACATGATTAAAAGCTGTTTAGTTAAACTCGGCTTAAAATTGATTCCTTCATAAAAGCTGCTTACTGACTTAAGTTAATTGCAAATTTAGTGCAAATTACAAAACATGTTGAATTTCACTTGTGTGAAAACCTCTGTTCCAGTTTTCCGTGACTATTTTTTTTCATTTTTAAAACTTGGATTAATAATTAAACATGTTTAGTTGGAATTAATAGGGCATTTGTAATAGCTTATAACTAGAAGGATATTACAGTAAGTCATACCTGTCCAATAGCGCTGGCCAAACTGAACAACAGTATATGAAACAACACATATGGATATCGCTGACAGAAACTCACAAACTGGAATACTTCTCCGGTTGTCAAAAGTGCTGTCAAATCATAAAGCAGAAATTTTAGGAAAATGTTTGTTTCCTAAAAGAGATGTTAAGTTCCCCATAAAGAGATATCAAAACTTCTCTTTTCGCTCTCTCTTACGCAGTGGCTCTCAGTGGTGTTAAAAGGAATCCTTATGGCTCCGCTGGCAGAGAGAGTCATTAACTTATAACACAGCACTAAGTACTAATCATTCTTTTTGTTTAGTTCAAAAACCCCTTCCAGACAGCCATATCAGTATTACATTGTCAAAAAATAACAATTTCAATAACAATCAAATATAATATATAAAAATAAGGATGCTGCTCCTGAGAGTACTGTGCTTACTAATATTATTCTCCGAAATGCAGCGTTCATTCGAGAATCCAACAGCTACGGTTCGCGCGCGTAGCTTCGCAATGTAAGAACAAAGTTTTTTGTTATATTCCTGGACTTTCACCAATTAAACAGGGACTGTCATTGGTTGATTCTTGGTCACGTGGCCTTGACTAAAATCAAAAGTATCCCGATCGCGATACATTACAGCACATAATCAAAGCATGGTGGATAGTGGCGTGACAGAAGGCGGGAAAAACACCGCCAATTTTCTTTTTCGTCAATGAACATAGGCTCGATTACCAGCCGCTGTTCGGGAAAATGATCACGCGTCACGCGTCCAGCCGTCTCTCTTCGGGGAGGATCAAAGACCGGACCCGGGAGACGGCGGAAATCGAGCCTACAATGAACACAACACAAACATGAAGCCTCAAGCTAAAAGCAACGATTTTCAAAGTTATCCCAGAAGAGAAACAGCAGCTAGTGTAGGAAAAAAAGATGCATATAGCATAAGGAAAGTACTTTGTCAATCATTCATTCAGTGGTTTTGAGAATTAAATTGTTTTGTTATAAGTACCGAGTCGACTGTTTTAGTTCGCTCCGGTTATTCTTTTGTTGCTGTCAAAGTGAAAGTCTAAGAATATAACAAAACACTTAATGTCAGGCCCCTCTGGAAACCAGTTAGTTTTGTTTTCCCTCGAGTCCTGATGTTGTTCAAAGCTGGGTTAAGATAACCCAAGGTTAGTGCGAAATTTGAATTCAGATATGACGGATTAAAAAGTAAATTCAGTTTAATTCTTTTTGTCAACAAGTTGATGATTGGATGCTCTTAGAATAATAGAGAAAATCATCCACGAAAATGCTTTTAAACAAAAGAAAAAAAAAAGGGTTAAATTTAACCCTGGGTTAAGCGCTAATCGGCCTTCGAACAACTGGGCCCAGGACTCTCGGGAAAACAAAACTTACTGTTTCCCTCGGGATCTGACATTAAGTGTATAATATTCGCTCCTGGGAGTTTTGCTGAAAAACGTTTTTTGAAGCTAGTCAAGCCATTGCCTGGCTATAAAGAGCTAAAACGCCAAAAAAACGCCTGGTTTATTTGTGGACTGAAACATTCTTTCTTTTGCTCTAAAATATATGGCAAGCCGGCTGTGTATAAAAATGAGAGTGGGACAGGGGGACGGGGACACTAGGACGTATGTACATGGAGTTGGCACTCGGGGACGCGAAATGAGGGACTTCAGGGACCCGATTAATTTATTGCAAAAGTCGGAGGTAAATGCGAATCAGTCACTTTCTTCGTGAAAAAGTTTTAAACGTTTTTTTAGCAACTAGCAGTAACCAGTGGTTAGGAAGTGAAGGCGAACATGTGGGTTTACCTTAGAGATGTGATTGAAGAGAACCGCTTTCATAATTTTGTACGTGAATCAGAGAAAGCCCTTTTAGTTTTGTCATCAGCGGGTCATGAGCGCGGAAACTTAATTGAGCAACACAGTAAACAAAACTCATATTTCATTCAATGATTTTATTCACAGTTGTTTAGATACAATTAGCTTACGAATAGTGAGGAGGGAGGAGAGAAAGCTGTATTCCCTGGCAAAGTTACAATGAAACAGTAACGCGTGATACAAGTAATGCGTGACACAAGTAATGCGTGATACAAGCAATGCGTGACACAAGTAATCATGACTCCACGAAGTTATTATTTAATCGAATATTCAGTCCGTGTTCAATGACCAAAGGCCATTGATATGCAATAAAAAATAATGAGAAAGCTTTGCTTACCACATTCCAAGAATGTGGACAGATTTTGGAGATTTTCGGGGTTGAGCCCGCAATTACGGAATGAAGCTGAGTCGTGATGTGAAGAATTTATGCTGATCGAGGAGAATCGGCTGATCGAGATCACATCATACGAAAGCCGAATTCAACAATTGTTTAACATTCATTAAAAATACTTCTAAGTTCTTTACAAACTTACCTCTTCGAAGGCTTTCTTCAAAACTTTGGCTTGTGTCTCGGCATGGTTTAAGGATATAAACTGATGTTTTTGAAATTCAAATTGACGTGTTGTAGGCATATAGTGGAGGCACAGTAAAACAGTAAAAGTTAAAACGCATGCTCTATTTAGGTTATTTTATGTTACGTTTCGCCGTGTTGATTTGTAGTCTAGAAGTAGCATTCAATATTCACTTAACATTTCTACACAAGAATGTTATTAAAATGTTCACTGTTCAGTAAAAACTGTTTTTCTTCTCACTTTCGGCTATTTTCTTCGAGCTCCCGATAACTCAATTCGATTTCCCTTGAAGGTTCGAGGGTTGGATATTTTTATGCCCAGTCTCTCACAACGCCTGATGAGTTTCGAGAACTATTCACCCTGCCGCTAGCACAAGGGGGTCTGGGTATACCAGACCTGAAAACTGAAGCACCGCATGTAGCAGCTTTTTGTACGCACAGCACGTTCATGCCACTGGATGAGCAAACTTTGGAAGACCTGAAACGACAACAGCAGTCGCTAAAGACAACAGCGGTGAATACGAGAAGAGAGACTGTTGATGCATCTCTCTCACGGGACTTGCGATGGTCGACAATGCAGGCAAGAGACAAGGATGCAAGCTCGTGGCTCAACACAGTACCCCTTGAGGAGCAGGACCTGACATTGAATAAACAACAAGTTTGGGACTCGCTACGATTGCGTTACAATCTGCAAGGAGCCGACTTGCCGAGCCATTGCGCGTGTGGAGATCTATTCACAGTCAGCCACGCCCTGTCGTGTAAGACAAGGAGTTTTGTTGCACAAAGACATGATGGCATACGCAACCTTCTCACGTCTCTGCCTAGCAACGTCTGCAAGGATGTCGAGGTAGAGCCCCACCTCCTACCGATCGACAATAAGGTATTCAACCTAATATCTACAGTCACAAGCACTGCGGCTAGACTGGACATGAAGGCAGGAAGTTTCTGGTCACGAGGAGGAACGGTATTTTTCCACGTACGTATTACGCATGTGAACTCAACGTGTAACCAGAACAAATCCACAAAATTAATCTTCGTGGAACATGAGAAAGAGAAGACAGGGAAGCACCAACAAAGAGTTATTGACGTGGAAATGGAATCTTTTAATTCCCCGGTTTTTGGCACGAATGGAGGAATGTGGAAAGAATGCAAACTTTGCCTGAGCAACCTAGCGGACAAACTTTCCCGAAAGAGCGGCGAGTCTTATGCCAGTGCCATGTCTTGGCTTAGAACACGGATATCTTTTGAAATTTTAAGATCAGTCTATACATTTGTTCCAGGGTCCAGAACCACTTTTCACAAGAAAGCACGCTGACTTTTTAGACGTTTTAGTAGTTTTAGTATTAGTTTTTTAGAAGACCATGTATTAGTAGGAAATTTATTTTAAGATTGAAAAGTTTTTACCATTATAATGACAATAAAAACTTCAGTATTTAATTTAAAAAAAGAAAAGTCTCCCACAAAGCTCCCTGTCACACAAAGCGTCCAGTCTCCATGTCTTGCTTTGCAAACTGCTCTGCTCTACATATCTCGGTTTAAATTACCTTTCGTCACAAATTCCAACATGTATTTAGTACACTCCATTGTGACAAGGGTTCCATTTCAACGACACAACTCGAAAATTGATTATTTGGAATGGGAAAATACTTGTATTAGCATTTTACACTCGAGTAATCCAGACGCATGAAGCCAAGCGTGAAATATTGTCACGAAACCCTTACCTCAAGAACTGCATTTCTGTGGTCACGAAACAAAAAATGGAAAAGAAATTAACATTTGGCTTTGACTCGAGGTTGTCTCGTGTAGCAACAAACGTTGCGATCAATATCTGCGTGAAAATCGTAAGATAAACGATAAACGAAACCCTTTATGTACATTAACCACGATGAATGACATCTTTCACGAAAGATTCATTACAGTACCACATTTGATGTACAACAAGTAAAAGACACTTGCTAGGAAACCAAGAGCTGCAAAGACAACGAAGAGCTTCATTGTCCCAAGCTGTAGCTTAGACTTTATACCTTTTTTGGCTCGCGCGTCTCCAACATTTTCTCTAGGAAATTTTCGTTCAGGAATCTCACAGCCAAGAAATTCGCACAGGGGTTTCCAGCCTTGTTTAACATTGTACATCAGCAACTTTTCCTTTNCGACACAACTCGAAAATTAATTATTTGGAATGGGAAAATACTTGTATTAGCATTTTACACTCGAGTAATCCAGACGCATGAAGCCAAGCGTGAAATATTGTCACGAAACCCTTACCTCAAGAACTGCATTTCTGTGGTCACGAAACAAAAAATGGAAAAGAAATTAACATTTGGCTTTGACTCGAGGTTGTCTCGTGTAGCAACAAACGTTGCGATCAATATCTGCGTGAAAATCGTAAGATAAACGATAAACGAAACCCTTTATGTACATTAACCACGATGAATGACATCTTTCACGAAAGATTCATTACAGTACCACATTTGATGTACAACAAGTAAAAGACACTTGCTAGGAAACCAAGAGCTGCAAAGACAACGAAGAGCTTCATTGTCCCAAGCTGTAGCTTAGACTTTATACCTTTTTTGGCTCGCGCGTCTCCAACATTTTCTCTAGGAAATTTTCGTTCAGGAATCTCACAGCCAAGAAATTCGCACAGGGGTTTCCAGCCTTGTTTAACATTGTACATCAGCAACTTTTCCTTTAGAATAATGGCTTGAACTCTCTCGTTGTGTTCCCGATATTTCTTCTTGAAGAGGACAGTGGATTCAGAGCACAAACTTCCGTAGGCAGCCACATCTATTTCACGAGCCAAGATTGGGTCGAAACCACCTACTATATATGGCGCAATATACCAAAAGATTATGTATTGAAGAAACCCAAGATGGAGATAAAGGTCGTTGTGTTGTACCCACCTTTTTAGTACATTCCTTTACCGTCACTGCACGACTACGACGTGAAAATGTCTAATTTCACGTTTTGTGAACGACGTGAACTCAAGGCAACGACTTTCTTCTTCTTTTCCTGAACTTCGATAAAGTTTTTTAGAACTCAACTCCAGAAAAAATTGCTAACATTTGACAAATTGAACGACATGCAATAAGCGCGATGAAGCAGGGGGGGCATCACTTTTTAAGTGACGTTTTCGTAGCCGTCGCGGTCGTTGCAGCTTAAGCTTCCAACTCAACATCCTCAAGTCCCGCATCTCGTGTCCCGAGTCCCAACTCCCTGAACACACGCCTCACTCCCATTTTTATACACAACCGAAAGAGCGCGGGCTGACTGAGTGGAACCAGCCTTCCCGAACAAAAAGTAGACATTTACGCCCACAGGGCTCATATAGTTTATTCTTAATAAGAACTTGTTGCCCCAAAAGATCAGATCACTAACAGCTGAACTCCTACAGTTAGATGCAGAGTGAGCTCCTCCATGAAAATGGCTGGTAATGATGTCTTTTTACAACAGACAAGAGACAATATTTTATTTGGGGTCTTATGCCAGATAGCATGTGATTACTAAGAGAGATAATTTACATACATATCATAGACATACAGACACATATTTTAATCTACTTTTTGTCTTCCTTCTCTTTTCTTATTTTGAAGCATTTCAACACATGCCTTTAAATGAAGGTTTCAGGCGTCACGCTCTTAATTACATAGTCATAGAAAGTCACACAGGTACCCCATGGATATCAGCAGAGTGTCGACAGGGCTACCCAACTTCAATAAAGGCACTCTCCTTTCAAAGTATCATAATAAAAAGAAAGCAGCTACACTTACAGATGGCCAAGATGCCGATTGACCAGAGATTCATGTTGAACATCATGTGATGTGATTGAACATGATGTTCCGCTCTCATTCTGTCTTGAACTGCTCCTGTTAATCCATCACACGTCAAAGATACCAACTGCCAAGAAATTAATATATTTTTAAATCATTTTGTTGTACTTGGAGGCAGTGTGACCGAGTGGTCAGCGCGTCGGACTCGCAATCCGGCGGTCCTGGGGAACGTTTCTCGAAAGTCCCGGTAACTTTTTGGGCCCGAAATCAAATATTCAAATCGAAATATAAGGAATAAGGGCGTGGGTCCTGGACAACAAACTACTCCATTTTGTTTCACTAACCGATAGTTTTATCATGTTTGATTTAAAACTATTGAACTCTATCTTACATGTAAACAACAACAGCTTTACGGACCCGTTTAATTATCGGGGCTTTCGAGAAACGAGCCCCTGGGTTTGAGTCTCACTCTGGCCACTTGCTGGATTTGTTCATGGTCGTCCCAAGTTCAAATCCTTGGCCACGCTTGTAAATAGCTAACTGGTTGCCTCCTGCCCGTTGGGGTTTTTAATCCTTTATGCTCTACTTGGATTATTTGTTTCTAAGTATCTGAGTGGAGTGCCTGCAAACAAGGTGGATAAGCTAAGTGCACTTTCCACTGTAAACAAACCTTTACCTTTTAACTTTTTTTATAAACTCTTTGAGAAACCACTTAGAGTCACGAAGAGTGGCCAGTATCTTATTCTCTTTAAAGGGGCTGTATGTGTTATGGCAGCGGTTCAGACTGCTTGGTTTATTATTTTTGACTATCTGCCCTTACCTCCACGTAGATATCCAGGTTAATGATTATAACAAAACTACAACTTTGTGACATTTACAAATATGTCTAGGTGTGTTAAAAGAGAGAAAAACCTGTTACAACATAACGACTGCACCTTCACAAACTTTGTTCCCAGGCCCACTGAAGGAGAAAATACCAACCACAAAAATACATCAGACCCTTGAATGCGCAACCTAGCCTTTCCATCAGCCTTCCGAATTACACTCTTATACAGACTTACTTATGAAATCATGACATATGAATTGCTGTTTCTTAAAGGGGCTACACGTAAGTCACGCTATTTCATCTCCTTTTAAAAATCTAAAACTTTTTTCAATCAATTGAATTCTAAACACAGGGCTGTCATTAAGAGGAAGGGGCCAAGGATTTCCCCAGGCTACTGAGAACGTGGCCCCCGCCTACTTTCATGAGAAAATAGAAGAAAAATAGAACCAAAAGAAATCTCTGGCTGTTTGACTCCCCACCTACTTGCTGTATTTACCCAACAACTTGAAATTTTGTTATTCAAGACTATAACTATTTTAGAAATTGATTCTCCCCCCCAGTCATCTGTAACAATGAATGGTAACAATAGACATGGATTGAAACTTTTTCAAGTTTTAATGCTCTGCCTGCAAAAATCACCAAAATATTTTTATTATCATAGTGCTCCCTAATAAACTTTGTTTGACACCATCGCAACTCTACTGGACCATTTTGTACATGATTAAAGTCACTACTGAAGCAATGAAGTAATTGCCCAGGGCAAGCAAAATGAGAGAACTGCTTATCCAAAGGACAAGCTGGAATTCACATTTTTCTTCGAGCCCTGAATTTATAAATTAGCCCCTTAAAAGAAATTGTGACTACAAAAACTCACAAGAAGAATTTCTCCAAATCCAATCCATCCATCACTGGTGTTTGAAACTTTTTTCTTATTCTGGAACAAAAACAGAGCAATGAAAAAATAAATTAGCCCCTTAAAAGAAATTGTGACTACAAAAACTCACAAGAAGAATTTCTCCAAATCCAATCCATCCATCACTGGTGTTTGAAACTTTTTTCTTATTCTGGAACAAAAACAGAGCAATGAAAAAACAAAGGAAATATACCCAACAAATTACATTATGTTCAAATTTCCAGCTGAACCTCATTAATACAGGCATCGAAGGAACGGGCACAAGAACATGTACAGGTGCCAGTTATTTTTAAATCAAACTTCAAAGATTGTTTGGTGTCCACCAACACATCCTCAGAAATGTAGTCTGGTGTTAGCGAATTTACCTTTGATCAGTCCACAGTCTGATATCTTCATTTGGTGGAATTTTTGTTTTGTTTTGCTAGCCTGCTAAATTTATTATGGGATTTCTTTGGTTTTGTGGGCCCCACTTTCACTGAAAACTCCTCTCAAAGAAAGCTCTCTTACACGAGCCAGACAGGTACAAATAGTCGAGTTTGCGGGTAAACTTCTTCATATAAGAAGATCACAAGAGCAGCACGATAGATGCTGGCCTCTGAATGGGCACAAAAAGAAATTTTTTTGTGTCCAATCAGAGACAAACATTTGATTGAGCTCTTTCTGCAAACTTTCGCCACCTTTATTCTGGCCCTGACCGACCGCCCCTGGGTCTCCACGGATGCCACCAACAAGGAAACCAAACAAAGGCAAAGGACAGGTTCAATGTTACTGTTCTTGTTGAAAGTAATCATAATAATTACATTTTTTCTTTGCACTTGAGGGCCACGTATGTCTTTTACAAACCCCATCAATAAAACCATGATAACAACAAGTACATATTAAATTAAAGATGGAATCCATCAGGAAATTGAGTAATTTTAATTTTCAGTGGATAAAAACCTTGTAACAATATTTTAAGCCATATTGCATCCTTTTTTACACTTTTCAAGGGCTAGAAATGTAATAAATAACTCCAAAGAGAATCTTTTCTATTTTATAGCCCTTGAAAAGTGTAAAAAAGAATCCAGGATTATTGAAATCATTCTGGTACAAGGTTTTTGTTTACCGAAAATTAAAATTACTCAATTTCCTAATGGATTCTGTCTTAAAATAACATTTTTACATATCTCACCTCCTTGTACATGAATAAAGCTACCCCACAGACAATAAGCAATACACACATATATTTTATAAGTGGGTACTTTTTCTTTGCCAATAGAACTCCAAGAATCATGACTAAACAAAAAGACAAAGGAAAAAAATACATGTAGGCCAAAATTACATTGAATTCCCTTTTAATATAAGGGTCAACACATTTAAGATCTGACAACAATATTCACTATAATTACAGTTGAACATCCATTAAGTGGCCAGTAATCAAAGTCCCAAAATAACATTTGGTAGAAAATTTAAAAAAAAATTAAACCTCTACTAAGCGGTCACCTCCATTAAGGTATCATCCAGGGAAAAAATCATCATTTTTTGAAATTTCCAATTTTTAGATGATTAAATAGAGCTCATCGAGAGCTTTCTTTTTTAAAAAAAAATTCCAGGAAAAATGTTCTTTCTATGCGGACTTATGGAATGCACAAGTCTTTTCTATACTAATATTATTTTAATTGACCGTTGACAAGTCCTGTCATACTTGTTAGCTCTCTCTTCTGCAGTGATCTAGTCTTTGTTTTAGGCATGTTTATCGACTTATAAAACAGTTTCTTCAAGTATTATTCAAACAGGATATATAACGGTTACAGAAAATATAGAACGTTAAAGAGAAAATTATAAAGTTACCAAGTTAACCTATATGAATTCCTCGCGTCTGAGGCGAGCAGTGTATCAGAAGATTATAATTCTCACCAAGTACTGCGTTTGTAACCTTTTGTTAAATGACGCTTATACACTTTACAATTGGCTAAACCCAAGAAGACTCAAGCGATTTCGGAAAACATGTGAATCAAGGTAAAATGCAATACTCAGTGCTCTTTTTGTAATTTGGTACGGCTAATTTCACAAAAACAGCGATTAAACCAAAATTTCAGTGCTGCCATTGATCAGTGTAGTATAAAATGCCCGATTTTCATGTCCATTGAAACATTTTAAGTTGCCTAACGTAGGCCCAAATTGAGTACATATTGAAGTGATGTGATAGATTTGGATTTGCTTTGGGATTCTTTTCCTATTCTCTCGAGTTTAGCACAACATCAAATTCCTATGCAGCGCACGAAAATTTACTGTGCTTTGTTGCCTTCTGTAATCTATTAACTATTGTTTCTCCTTTCTACAACATTACTATAATTATTTTGGAAAGATTATGGAAGGCAACCAAGCATGGTAATTTCTCACATGCTGCAAAGGAATATTACACGGAAAATACAGTCCAAGATAGAAGGGGGCAACTGATTTAGGACCAGTAATGCTTCTTTCGCAGTGCATTTGTTTAAAAATAAAGTGATGTTTCTGCTAAAGATTATGCTGATACGATCACCTCTATTGAGTGGCTAACCTCCATTAAACGGTCCCTAGTACTTGCTGGTACCCTGAGGGTGGCCGCTTAATGGAGGTTTAACTGTAATTTGCTGTGACTCAGAAAAACTGTGAAAGACAGAAAATAAATTAATACTTCTGAAATATTTAACATTACATGACGATTGCAAGGAAAAAGCTAATCCAGTGTACATGTATGTGAAAACTAAAACTGCAAGCAGTTTTATAGTTCAAATGTGGTTTTACAGTCTGCCAGTGTGTCCTAATCTTTATTGTGATTGCATGATCACTCTTTTTTTTACTCGAAACACTTTTCTCTTTAATTTTAAGTGCCCTGTTACCATTAACAACACAAGCTTCAGTCTGACTTGTGTAATATTAAGACCACTGAATCTTGGCTTTACCTGGAATTGGCTTGCATGATTTCCCTAAAACCTGAAAATAAACAACATTGACACACATAGATCAGTGAGAGAAAACTTGTATCTTCTGAATGTAAATCTGTCAAAATACAGTTAGACATTTAAAAATAATTTTGAAAAAGACCTTAATCTAAACTTTCTTTAGCTGCAATCCTATTCAAAAAAATTTTTATGCTGTGTCATTACTCTATTAGTCAGAATAATCTTTTTCAAAACTGAAAGTATTCACACCTTCATGCACTGTACTCTTTGTTTCCAAAAAGATTCTTTCAATTAGTAAAAATACAATAAGGAATTCTCAAACATATAACACAAGGTGTAACAGTCAATACTAACAGGCATAGATTCAGGAAAAAGTGTGACAATTTGCAAGTTACTGTAAGCGAGCACAAAAGGTTTAATTGAGCTTCTCTTGGTGAAGGAGACATGATTCCCCCAAACTAAATGCATTAATAGTGTGGACCCAGGACCTGAATTTCACACACTCCTAAGAGAGACGTCACCTCTTACAGGAGTTTGCTACTTGTGGAGACAGCTGAAATTCAGGCTACTCTCTGTTTTGTGCACACAGTACATGTATGTCAAAAGAGTAAGAGAAGTGTGTCAAGATCAGCTGACTGAGGAAATAGAATTCAATTAATTTTCAAACCCAAATAAAGGCTATAATAAATAACTATTTTAACCAACCTGTGTTGGATAGTTGACCCACTGTAGAGCTTTGTTGCTGGCTAACATTGCAGCAATATATGTGGTAGCACAGATTCCATACCAGCAAAATGGAGTAGTATCTTTGGCCTCGTTTTCTTTGTAAGTAAGTTTTAGCACTGCAAAGATGACATCATTACTCACTAAGTAATTTATCCTTAATATATAAATGTATTAAAATTATTTCTTCATCAACTCTTTTCTTCTCCTGTACTCCTCTATTAAGCCCCCAAGGGGGCTTATTTTTTTTCAAGCACTTTTGAGGGGGAGGGGGGGGGTTAATAGAGAGGGGGGCTTATGAACTTTCCTCCTCTGAAAAGGGGGGCTTATTAGAGAGGGGGGGCTTAATAGAGGATTTACAGTATTTGTTTAACTCCTTCATCCTCAGAAATGGTCAAACAAATTCAAAATTTCACTTTTTGTGACATGCTAAAAAACAAACAGTGAATGTGAAAGTGGAACCGAGGCTTTTTTTCATGATCATGCACTGCAAACTTACGGTAACCACAGTGCAATGTGGACATAAGAGAATTATGAGACTTCTCATTCTGTGATTAAATGTCTTGGCTATGGGCAAGATTGAATGGGATTTGACAACGGAAAAAATTCACTTATTAAGCACTTGTTGTAACCTTGAAAAAGAAAACAAAGAAAACATCCAGACTTTATCTCTATTTTCAAGACTTTTTCCAGGTCTGGAAAATTGCTTTGCAAATTTCAAGACATTTTCAAGAATTCAAGACTCTGTACAAACCCTGTATATATCCACCGGTGATTTCATAGCTAAAAAAAAAGCTATGTAATTAAACTACATAATTAAATAAATGATTAAAAACCAACAATAAATGAAAATTACCTGCTTTAGCAAATACTGCATTTACGATGCATTGAATAAATACCAGTGAAAGGGCGTAGACAAATTTTTCTTTCTCTTCACCATAATTTGCTTTTGTTCTGAAAAAACATGGCAGGAGCAAAGTTATTGTAAAAGTGTTGCTCCATAGTAACTGAATTCGGGTGTAAGTGCAAAATTCAGGGCATGACAAAGATGGCGTCCAGTAACCCAAGCCTTCATGTAATGGAATTATCAGTTGGGCTAGTGAGCTCCTTAACACATTTGCACTGAACTGCCAGTGCCGATCCATGTCCCTTGCACCGCTTGTGACGTCAGCAGTTTTAACAAGCAAGGAAAGCAAAAAAAGAGGGAAAGGGAAAGTTAAATATCAAGACTGTCACGTTTAGCCCAAAGACTGTCTTGAAATTATTTTGCTTTCTGACCATGCCCAAACTTTGGAAGCTAATATTATGCATCTGCAACAGAAGGCCGCAAATTGTTTGACCTAAGAGAGGTGTTTTCTGTGGGTTTGGCTCTAATTATAGCCAGACAGTAAAATTTCCCAGGGTTAAGTGATAACTTCACATTTTCATCGCCAAATTAAATGAAAGATTTTCTTCCAGTTTCCAGTCCCCATATTATGATGCCCCTTTGAGGGATACCCACAATAAGTTGTAACAAAGTTCTTTTTATTTTGGTCCATTTAACATTTCTCTTTAAATCTTGTAAATGCACACGAAAAATCACACAGACCTGAATCTGCAGACTATTTGCACATTTATACTCTTTCATTTTCCCAAATACTAGAATAATTTGACATGACCGTGAAATCACACATGAGACACATATGAGACCAATATTACTCTAAAATGGGAATCTTTTTACCCTGGCCTTGATTTAAAAAAGCAAAGCATAGAGGGCCAATAACAACATGAAAACAAATGACTAAGATAATTTCCATCGTTTTGGAATAGGTTCTCAGATGATGGAAATTTCTGGAGAGTCAGGGATCAAACAAGATAATAAAATTACACATGCGAAGAAAAATAAAGCAAGGACGAATATGTTAACCTCAATATGACTCAAGTTTCTGAAAATTTTATATTCTACCTTTCGATCCTTCATGGCGTCTCTTTCAATTGATTATAAGCATGCTTTTCTTCTTCTTCTTCTTTTTAAGATCCTTTTTAAGTAAGCTCATGATGTTGATATAACACTGCGGGTCGCTTTGGGTATCCACATTTTGGCTGCTCGGATACAAGCAGCCTGTTAAATATTTCCAACGAATCACCGAAAGGACCTTATATGTCCTAAGCGCAAAATATAATCCCACCATAGAATAGATAAGATAGAACAATCGTAATTTCAACGCTTTGTAAACTACGACTCACAACTTCACGATTTTCTCACAGCTGGGACAAACTGTTCTACCACATCGTATCACCTGTACTCGTATTTTTTTTTCACGTATACTTACATCTTTTCTTGTAAAAGTCCGTAGAAAAAATATGATACAAATACTCCAAGAAAGCACACGGCTAATTTCTTTGTGTTGGTAACATAAGGGGCCATATTTCTCGATGATCCCGCTTCCAAATCAACAGCAATCATATGTGTACTGTTTCCACTACCGGTTTGAATGAAGCGTGGTTACCTTTCATTGGCGAAGAGAGGAACGTACCACGTGACCGGAAGTATAACAGCACTGTACCTACCGTAGGACAACTCGCTAATAGTCCGGTGGCTTAGTGCAAAATTTTGGCGAGATCTATACAGAGCGGACAAAAGCACCAAACTTTGCATAGTTGTAGCTTAGGGCATGTTAGTCAATATTAGGATCGGTGCCCACCGCTACCACTTCAGGATTTGCAGCAACTGCTCGCTGAAGTTCTTCAACAACGTTCCATGATGGGTGGCCTGTGCTGAAAATTGCAATCCCTTGTTTTTGCCATTCTTTGATGAAAATCACATAAAAAGGCAAGTAGATGAAAAAAGAAACTGTATTAATACTATTATTATTGAAACCAATGTCTAAAACAAGTCAATTTAATAATATAGCAATAATGATATTCCATGGTGGGTGCCCTGTGCTAAAAATATCAATTCCTTGTTTTTTGCCATTATTTTGATGAAAATCACATGAAAGAAATGAAAATGAAAAAAAAATTGTATTATTTTTGAAACCAATGACAAAAAGTTTATATTTAATGGTAATAAGTATAAATATATGAACTGCAGATATTAAAGACGTTTTACAAAAATATTGACTTACTCTCTAAAAATTGCGTAAAAAGATACGTTCTCAGTCCTTTCTTTAAACTAGCTAAAGATGATGACTTGCGCAAATCTAGCTAATGGTAGTGAGTTCCACAGTTCAGGGGCGCTCACTGAAAAAGCCATGTCCCCGTGAGTTTTCGAGGTTGTTTTAATAGCTACTGAGATGCGGACCACAAGTTCCTGGAGTGCGTTTGATAACTAAGTCTGTCCGCTAGATAGCTAAGTGGAAGGTTATTAAGTGGTTTGAAAACTGACAAAAGAAGTTTAAAAACAATATGGTAACTAACAGGAAGCCAGTGAAGGTCAAATAAATAATGTGTTCACAAAGTTTACGAGTCCGAGTAACGATCCTGGGGGCAGTGAATTGCAATTAATAGTCTATTTTAGATGTTAATAAAAGCATGCACAGTAATTTCGCTAGACACCTGTGTGAGACACTTTCTTATCTTTGATAAGTTCCTGGGCTGGTAAAACGATAATCTTCGAATGTTGAGACGTGTGCGTCAAACAGCACGTTGTCATCAAATACTACTCCCAGGTGGTTCTTAGCCTTGCGTTACCCATAAAGAAGTCGCTAAAGGGTGGACGAGTACGATTCATCGACAAGATAAGCACGATTTCAGTCTTATCGTGATTGAATTTCAGCTCGTTTCTACACACAAAGATGGAAACTAGTTAGGATTGTTGTCATACTTACCAAGGGTGCGAATCGAAGAGAGAGGATCTGAGAAACCCATTGGTTTAAGGGAACAATTATCTATAGAACGCTCCTTGACAATTTACTAGAATTCAAAAAAGAGGACTGTGTTCTTGTTGCAATTAAGTTTGATACTGAAATCACTACAGTAGTAAACAAATGCTACGTGGCCTCAATCCTGTCACCTTTCGTCCAAGTTAGAAAAAGCAAACTAGAAAAGAGAAACACGCATCATGGTAGAAGCAGACCAGAAACAGCAAGTTGTAGACTGTGGCACCAAACGAGCTTGGAAGACTGACACTAATGGAACTGCAAGGTGTGTGCCTTTGTATGTAACGAATACAGCTTATGAAGTTTGGCAAGTATAAACAAATGTGTATCATGCTCCACTGCATTTGCTACGTACTCAGTAAGTTCAACAAATACTCTTGATTTATTTAATTCCTCGTCTTCCTCGGCCTTCCAGGCTGATTTACTTTTCTTCTAGCGTTCCTCTGACATGTATGCCTCTTTCGCAAGTCAGTTAAACAGCGAACATAATATTTTGAATCAATGGCAATCACACTTGCTTCTCCTTTCTCTTGCTTTTTCTAACTTGGACTTGCTAAACGTGAGGTGACAGGATTGCTGCTTCTTTGCATTTTTACTACGTAGTGATTTCATAATCAAACTTAATTGCAACCGGAAAACAGTTCTCTTTCCTGAATTCTAGTACATTTTCAAGGGGCGTTCTATAAATGCTTGTACCGTTAAGTCAGTGGGCTCCTCAGATCTTCTTTTGTTGATTCTTGGCAAATATGACAATATAAATAACCAGTAAGAAAATAAACTCAGTCTAGTCATTCATAATCGGCACAAAATATGAAGCGAAAATATGGCTTTCGATAACACATTTATCACCAAGAAGAGCTTAAAACTTCACTTAAACCTGTCGTGATTCAAATTGTACACAATTTCCCCTAAAAACGGCAATTTATTCTAGCAGATACTTACAGTCCATGAAAAGACACCTTCAAGCCGCCATCTTGAAAGGCCATTTGGGACTGAGTACGCATCTGAAAACATCTTCCTTGGATATTCCATATAGTTGACTTGTTTTTGTCATTGGTTTCAATAATGATACAATTTCTTTTTCCATTTTCATTTCTTTCATGTGATTTTCGTCAAAATAATGGCAAAAAACAAGGAATTGATATTTTTAGCACAGGGCACCCATCATGGTATATCATTATTACTATATCATTAAGTTGACTTGTTTTAGTCATTGGTTTCAATAATAATAGTATTAATACAGTTTCGTTTTCCATCTACTTGCCTTTTTTATGTGTTTTTCATAAAAAATGGCGAAAAACAAGGGATTGCAATTTTCAGCACAGGGCACCCATCATGGAAGGTTCTTGAAGAACTTCAGCGAGCAGTTGCTGCGAATCCTGAAGAGGTAGCGGTGGGCACCGATCCTAATATTGACTAACATGCCCCAAGCTACAACCATGCAAAGTTTGGTGCTTTTGTCCGCTCTGTATAGATCTGAGCCTTTAGCCACCTGACTATAACAACAGCTCGCCAACTCGAACTATTTTCTTTCCCTTGATCAAAAAAACTGAAATTTACCCCGACAACTCGAATTCCCCGCTAGCTCGAACTGTTTTTCGTTTCCCTTCAGAGTTCGAGCTACCGTGGTTCTACTGGCTATTACCTGCTGGAATCATTTTAGGACGCAACATTTTTAGCAAAAGAGAACCGCAGAACTGTAATTGATCAGTAATTGTTTACAGGTAAACGGTTAACCCGGCCTGCTTCTATGTCCTCAATCTCCCCCCGCGCCCCTTCAGGACCTTTAAAAAAAGGGGGAAATGTCTGTCTATGCCCCTAGCCAGCGACTTCTAATTCCCTTGAGTGGGGAAAAGAAAGTGATGAGCAAGCACCTCTTAACGGTTTTGCGTCTTTGTCGCTAAAGTGGCATGTCTAATAAAAAAAACATTTATTGAACAGCGCTCTCAGCACTCTGCTCTATCTCCCGCCAGTTTGAAATAGTGCGGGTTAATGGTCATGTGATCAAGATGGAAACTTTTAGTTTCGATACCAAGTCGTTTGGATACGCGCCAGGTTAACGTTACATGGTTTTTTGCCTTTTTCTTCGGCCTCCTTGACTGAATCATA
Source organism: Porites evermanni (assembly GCA_942486025.1). Lineage (NCBI taxonomy): Eukaryota > Metazoa > Cnidaria > Anthozoa > Scleractinia > Poritidae > Porites > Porites evermanni. Next base: position 1,882 of record CALNXI010001449.1, on the reverse strand, counting down.
ATCATTTTAGTAAGGTTTGAAAGATCTCTTTACCGTACACAAGATAGATGACAAAGTTGTCTCTGATCGTTAAAAAAGTTGAAGTCATAAGCGGTAGAAGGGACGAATGGGTTCAGCTAAAGAACCTTGGCAGAGAATATAACTGACGAAACTAAACCGCCAATTTCTTGTCCATAAGCTCCATATTTTATTCATTCAAAGTACAAAAGAAAGTTATGTGTAAAGTGAGTCTATTAAAATTAAACCTGGGCAGGGATGTTAACATCAACATCAACTTTCAGCACTGAAGCATACCCTGCCAACTCCGTGGTTTCCGAGGTATGGCCAGTGCCTTACGCATGCACCCAACCATATGACGCAGGCAGTGGCAGTCATGGACAGCTGTTTCGTTCCTATTAATCCCGTTAGGATTCATCTGCATGGCATTGTCCAGGCAAAAGGTCTCATTTGCAGGATAATCGACCCCACCGTGTAAGGCCGAAGAGGGTAGAAAAGCACCGCCAACTCCACCGCACACATGTGGTAGCTGTATGCTGAGAACTTTAAAACAATTCTGGGCAAGCGCATGGAGATGAGATCAGCTAAATTGACCGGTGTGCTTTAGTGTTGAAATTGGTATTATTTTTACATCAACCTGGTTGGCAAAAATAATCCCGGCGAAACCTATTGATCAGTGGAAGGGTGAACAGATACCGTATTATGTTTTGATGCTATTCATTAGACTTGAAGCCGAGCAATACTTCATTCACTACCATGCTTCTTTATTAACGATTACACAAAATTTCCCTAGCCATTAAAATAACTGTCCGTATTTACCAATACATATATTATTCTTATCAAGTTATTGAATACAGAAATTTTCCTTTCCAAGGCAGGTCAGACGCGATCCTTGAATGATCTTGAATCGGATAAATAACTCATCTCGGATTATCCCTACTCAGTTTGCCATCAATACTATCAATGAATATTACAACTACATTGGCTAAACTTTGACAATGTTTTATTGCTGCTTGTCTCTTAACTGCCGTTTCACAACTTTCGCATTGCCTAAAGTACACCTTATCCCCCCCCCCTTCCTCCCCCACCCCACGGCCGCCAATTTTCATTTTCTCTTGACGACGACTGTATCACCCAGGAAAACATGGAAACAACAATAGTTATGCAAAATTGGGTGGGGGTAGGGTAGGGTAGGGGCAAACAAGGTGCGTAATGGGCAATGCGAAAGAAGCAAATTCTTGTTTTTCATTTTATTTCGATACTGTAATAACCTACTTGATTGTTAATGGAAAATCTTCTCCTTGGTCCCCAGTCTTAAGTTTTTCCAGGATGATTATAATCGTCTATTGAATAATTTGTTATATTTATTGCAATTCCACCACCCACATTCACGACAACTATATATTACATCTATGTAATAACATATCCTACAATGTGATTAAATAAATAATAAAATAATAGAGTTTACATCAAACTAAAATTTACATTAAAAGGAATGTATTTTACTCTATCTGAGTTGAAAGTAACGCATAAATCACTGAAATCAACGGAGTATATAGCTCTTTCTTCAAAATAATGTGTTCAATATTTACTAATCCTTCTCACCACAAGTCGTGTACCATTAAAATGCATCAAGCTTCACCACAGGAACAGGCTGCATGTCGTATAGGTTTGAAGCCTTTATAATTAGAAAACTGATTTAAACCTTATGCATGGGGCCAACTTTCTTTTCTTTCTTTTCTAAGAGTGGGTAATTTTTTATCATTTGCTTCTTTGGAACAGTGTTTCAAGTTTAAGATAGCTCTGGGAATATCACATGTATATTTTCGTCTGAGATAGCGTCAGATCAAGCCGAATTTGTCCAGAGTGGCTTCCCCGCATTAGG